>JAMKCH010017297.1:0-33734 GCA_023653785.1 Ophioderma brevispina
CTGTTTTGTAAAGCTAGTAAACAATACTTTTAAATATGTATAAATAATTGCATAAATATATATTAAAGACTGCAATTTAGGGGCACTTAGAGTAAAGTTTTTGGGACACACTGTAATACTTACTCTTTCCTTACAGACTTGCATCAGCCAGCTTCCTGCCCAAGTATTTCAGTTCCAAGTGAGTTTTTCCAAGTTCCAAGTGCCAGGCAATGCACAAGCATCTGTGACATTTGGTGCTGAGCCAAAAAACTCTGTGTGTAGGTAAGCAGCTCAAATTGTACATGCCATTAAAGGTGCACGGAGAGATTTCACATAACAGGTTGTCCCTAAAAAAACGAAAGTACTGATTTTTGACCTGATGTAAGCTTTCCAACAAAAAAAAAACGATAACATAAAAATAAGAAAAAAACTAAAAAGTTTTTAAAAATTGTGAATATCTAATTTAGTATAGGAGCAAATACCGAAATTCGCCTATGTTTTCTATTGAACTATAAGCAAATTAAATGTCCTTGTTCTCTCTTTTAAGACATTTCTTTAGCCAAAATACAGTAAGAAATCTATTGAGTGTTCCTTTAAATCTATATGAAAATTATATTATGACACACTTATTTGGTTGCCTCAAAAATCTCTCGTTGCACTTTAAGTAACATACGCACAGTGTTCACTGTTCAATTTTGCAGTGTTCATCACTATGTATGGCTAAGCCACCAGGGTGTTGCATACGATGTGTTGCGCGCATCGGAAAGATTGACGAGGATGGCCAATTGTATCACAGCTGTTCTATTGAGATGGAGATCATGTGGAATTTATTGCTCAAGTCTTACTTGGGGATTTTCCAAACATGGGTCATGCAGTATACTTGACCACCAATCTGTGCAGTGAATGAAAAGAAGTGAATTGAGAGCATTCCAATCCTTTATTACCTGCATGCGCCAGCAGGGAGGAAACCAATGGGATGGTGTATAGAAATGATACAAATGATTTATTTGTAGCTTGGTGATATTAGCTTATCCATCAGCCCAAATATTTGTGATTGGCGAAAATGATTATTAGGAATTAATTCGCCAGCGAAGTTGTACGTGTAATCCGGTCGTTGCTATGTCAACTGGATCACCCTTTTTCCGTCCTACGCCACGATCGAAATGATCCCTACACAAAGTCTACGGCCTGCAATAACATTCCAAAGGTGCATCATCCGTAACCAGGTAGTTTATCACCACTTCGATGCAAATTGGTGCAGAAAGTAACATAATTTAAGGTAGTGTCCAACCCTAGTGTCGTTTGGTTTAACACGAATTTCCTGACATCAACCTTGTTCTATTGTTACCACAAATGTTATCCAATTCATAGACAATCCTGAGTTGTATTTTTTTGCCGATTTAAAACCACTATTTGACATGTAAAGTCACAAAAACCGCATGGCCTTAACGGCGGGAATTTAAGCACACTTACACGCCGTCAGGCGCAAGGCGTCAGCATCATGTGCGTTAGTTAATTTTTCTGCATAATGACGCGTGCGCGTGTTTTAATGTACTGTTGCACGAACTCATCTGGAAAAACGAACAATAATATTGAAAATGTAAACAAGCGCTAATTTAGAGCAATGAAATTTCAATTTCTTCTGATTTCTGGATTTAAGACAAAGAGGTTTGATCCAATAGTGCATAAAGAGTATTTCAATCCCTTGCACACCTACTCATTTGAAGTTAAAAAGGTAAAGTTATTTGAGAAGAGACAGCTTGAAATGGTGTGAACAGTTACCTTTTTAACTAAAACACAGATTTTCTCAATGTTTCATTTTGCGAAATTTGGCAAATTTTTCCAGACAAGATAACTCAAAAGTACCGAAGTACAAGGTAAGGTTTAACTTTCACGATAACAATCGGTTCTTCCTCCTCTAGGACGTTTTCTCAATTTTTATTTTACGTTTCTAACTAAGATATTCTCCAATATACTAACTATATTGTGGAAAAGAAAGGGTAAAAGAATCACACTTTTTTTGAAATTTGTACTTATATTTCGAAAAGAAGCGCTATTTTTAAAAATGAAAAAAACGTCCCTAGACAATTTGTCCTTGTTTCTAAAAATAACATAAGAAATCATGAAAATTCAAATTGTTTTTTGTTATGCCGTCTGAAAATTTTGGGGCAAATCATTTTTTTTAGTATTTTTCTCAAAATCGGACAGTTTTTACATTAATCTTATGCTATCGGGTTTCATCCTTCCATTTTTCTTTCTAGAAATGTATACTTTTCATACAATAATCAAATATTTGCAAAGTTACAATCCAAAATAGATACTCGGAAACTCAAGGTTAACACTGACCTACAATGCTCAGTTTAATACAGATCTGTTCCAATAGACTTGTACGTATAAATGTACATATCTCAACTTTTCCAGGTGTTACTCTACTCTATTTATTGTTTAACAATATATTTTATATTTGTGCTCTGTGATCTTTATGGTCTTGAAAAAGAACATTACCTTTCATATTGGTAATTCCCCACTGATCTTGACTGAGTTTGCTTTAGCCTATGGGACTTCATTTGAAAGAAATTAACCTCCTTTACTACATCACATAGACACATGGGATGCAGCATTGTAAAATTTAGGAAAACACCAAAACACATTGAATTCGTAAGGGATATTGGGCATCATTCTTATGATCCTGATCAATTCACAATTCTGTACTGTAAAAGAGGCTATTCATCCTTTCTTGTTTTGTTCTCCTTTTAGCCATTTGTGCAGACGCAGCTTTACAAATTTGTGTTTCAACCAGAAGGGAAGTGCATCGTGACAACTACATCAGTTCCTTGAGATGACGGACTTAAGATGTGAATGTCAGGCATCATCGCTTGGAAACTCCTCTTGGGCTTTCCAAGAACCCTGTTTCAATTATCTCTGATTTGCTGAATGGTGCAGTTCCCTTTGTAAGACCAATTTGAGGTTCTGTATCTAGAGCAAAAAGGGGAATCTTGAAAAATGGTCTCCATGCGAAGTTGTAAAACTTCATATCACAGCTGATAAGCTTAATCCAATACTTCTCACATGGGGTAACTACTGCCAGCCATTTTGATTGGTTATTCTTGGTGTTTTATTGGCGTAATGGCCATCAGCGATATTGTAAGAAAAGTGATTGTCCTCAGGAGGTTGATCTATTATTGGTTTTGTAAATTTTAATCAAAAACATCGCTGCAACTCTTTAAAATCATGGAAGTACCTTAACTCTATAAAGAATGTTAAATGTGATTTATTTATCTGAAGCCCTGAAATGGATGATATTGGGCATTTTTCAAGATTCATCTTTTCACACATAACAATAGCCGTTGCCAATTTTTGATTTGTCATAATCCTCTGCTGTTGGTAAAATAATTAACTGTCTGCCTCTAGTAGCAGTGATTAACAATTAGAGAATAAAGGTATGATTTGGGAACCGTACTCTCCTTTTACTACGAATTGAAGCCAAGGCGATACCTTATTTTAAGAGGAAGAACGAGGCCGGAGCCGAGTTCTTCCACGCAAAATAATGGTGTCACCTGGTTCAAATTCGTCGTAAAGAGAGTACCGGTTCCCAAAACCATACCTTTTATTCCTCATTCTAACAGCTTTTCATTTAAGGTCATCTTTACCCAATTTCTGTGATACTTTACGGCTTAAATAAAACAAAGGACTGTCACCACCACCCAGTGACAAAACAATCGAACAACCCTTGAAGCAACAATTCATACGCAACGAGACGCAACTTTGGCAGGCGTGCGCGTAACGTAGCAAAAACGCGGTATGACACAAGCCGCTTCAACCTAAAAATAACCTCCAATACGCAGCGCGTACTACCTGGGTTTAATTAACTATTGAACCCGGGGCATCAGCCATGAAATTTCTTACTTTTTCACAGCTTTTAAGAATTTCAAATATAACTTCATGAAGAGGGCGCTTCATCACCTTGTAAGGGCATACTGTTGTATGAGCTCATGTTTATACAGGGCCAAATCACCGGACTGCCTTTTGAATTATTGCAGTTTTAAGGGCCACTACTATAATTTTTTAATGCCTTTTATTTGCTGTTTAGTTTTATTAAAAGATTGTCGGGTGGTTATGTATATTCTGCAACAGATGGGTTTGGGATAGGTCTAGGTGGAGGTCCGGGGGGGAGTGGGGTCAGGTGAGTGTCGACTCTGTTCCCTTTTCTCTCTCCTTCTTTCTTTTTTTCTCCTCCCTATAGCTGGCAGGACCACTTAGCATCCGTTGTGCGTGTGATGTGTGGATGTGTGTTGTATGTGTGTGTAAAAAAAATAAAAAGTTAGTTTTTTTTTTAAACTGACCTCAATTGAAGTTTAACTTCAATTGGAACCACACTTCTGTCATAGGTGCATAATGGGATCCCTCATATGTTGATTAGTTCAAAGTCAGTTGAAAGGTCAAGTTTCATGTGAGGTCAAGTTGAAACTGGGCTTAAATGTACATTGATCTAATTGAAAAACTTGAAGTTCAATTGTAACCAAACTTTTGTCATAGGTGCACCCATGCGATCCCTCATATGTTGATGAGATTCAAAGGTCACGTGCCAGGGTCAAAGGTCATGGGGCGGCCCACCCACAGCCCGTAGATCTTTGAATATAGACGATTAGCGCGAAAGCCGATGTGAACCGGAAATTCTAGTTTTATGATATTCAACGACCTGGCCACTCAGAATAAGCTTACAAGAATGCCCTCAGTGGCCGGCAAAAGTATTATTGTTTGTTTTTGTTTTCAAATGGAAAGCAATTCAATTCAAATTAAAATATCTGGCTCCTTTGAACTTTTCAATAGACTACTTTGACAAACCTTCATGTACCTGGACCCCAAAAGGTCGTGGATTATACATGGCGAGTGCAACTATTTTGTATTTGAGTGTTGCAAAATGAACAATTTGAATGCTGTTATGTGTCTGGGATATGTCAAGTAGACTTTAAAGAGAAGTCAAAATTTCAAAGGATGTGGCCCTGGTTTAAATTGTATATGTTTTTACATTTATACTGTTATAGATTTATGTTCAAAAAAAAATACAGAGACGAATGAATAAATCGAGAGAAAAGTGACTTTTTTTAGCCTTTTTTTTGACTTGGAATCAGCTCTGGCGAATTGGCGGATATTGGGCGCTTGTTTATGATGACGTCCACGGTGGTTTCTCATTTTCACGCCAGTTCACCGCCATTGGACGATTGCGTCAAATTATTGTTGTGCCATCCAATGCCATCTGCCATTTTCTGCCATCTTCTGCCACTCACATTGGACTTGGCAGGAGAAAGAGAGACAGGAAACATGGCAGAATGGTTGCTGTGTTGTCCCACCTGATTTATGGGATGTTGTTATGTCCCGTAGCTGTCGAAGCTCTGGTTTAAAAATTCCCAACCGCGGGAGGAAGCCCAAACTGAGTGTGATGAATGAAGGTGAAATGAAATTTGATTAAAGGAGATGCCAGACGTACAGTCAGAGGCCTGGCCGGATCCGTGGCAAAACTGGTAACCACTGTGACGTCATCGCGAAAACGTGTTGCCAAACTCTGTTTAAAGTATCATTGTGGAGCTATTTGGGTGGGTGATGTTTTCATTCCTCTCTCAACAGTTGCACCAACTTTTTTAACCAAATGCCATTTTTAAAGTATTACCACATTTTCCCTTCAATTTGATACCAATATAGTGGCCCATTTTGACTTCTCTTTAATGGAAATGGAGGAGTACAAAAACAGAAAAAGGAGAAGAGAATTTTTTTACCACAGAAAAATAAAAAGGTATAGTATATTGGCATAATGTTGCTAGAAATAATGTGTGAGGCTGCTGTAAAAGGGGGAGGAAAAAGTCTATTATTTTTGTGATGGCTTTTTGAGTTGAGTCTTCTCAATCAGATCAATGACAATGCAGAGGAGGATTATTGAATTGCTGAACAAATGCTTCCGTGCATTTATTTTGCACATTTCAGTTCAGACTTTGTAAGTTACTTACAGTTAGATTGCCTTTATAAAAGGGATTTGCAAATAAAAGTAATGTGAAGTCGATTGAAGTGTTACTTTCCAATGGCAGCGTAGAAAATAAAGTATGTGGACGGGCCAGCATACGGCCCTTGCATTTCACCTGAAACCCCGCCACACACCAAACTATGGATGCTGGCTTGCTATTTAGTGTGTGTGTATGCTTATAATTTGTCATTACACCGTTCGCGTAACATTTTCAGTGGTTCAACACAATCAGTTATATGCATTCATACTTTAAAGGGGGAGACCTCCCCCAAATCAGACAAAATGTTAATCTAAATTGATTTATGTAAGGTTTACACGTAAGTGTCACTGCATGTAAGTTTTACACTGTAATTAGTATTCATCGTGTTGTGGGAAGGTATAGGGATAATTACAGGTATACATGAGTTGTTTGCTGGACTGAACAAAACACTTGTTGACTAAATGATTTGTATTGTGTATGAAGTGTTATCAAATAGCACAGTGTACAAAAAGGATATTTTTGGTGTGGTGGTGTACCAGTTGAGGAATCAACAACCTGGTCTTAAAAACAGAAACTTGTCACGTCTAAAGACTCATTGTATAGTCCGTTTCAGCAATAGGAAATTTCTTAGATGCTTTGGAAGGTTTGAATAGGTACTGGACTAAATGTAACTGGATTTTTTAGGAAACACAAAAATTGCATGATTTTGTTTGAAAAAATGTCAAACCAGGTATTTAAGAGAAAGTAATTTTCATGTTTTTGTTAAAGGGTTAATATCCCAATTCCTCTCGGATATTTCTGAATAATTTAAGGCAGGATTGGCACAAATCTGATAACTGATGCAGTGAGGCAAGTGCCGGTCAAAAAGATCAGAAAATCCATAGTTAGAACCCTCGTACCACTGGAACCTCATTAAACACATATTCACTGGCAACTGATTTTAGTTTGGTGTTTAACACAATTTTGTGTCCTATAATACCGTCCTTCGATCAGGTTTATCAGGTGCAGAATGCATAAGAGACACAATGCCTACTTTCCATCAGAAGCATGCTCCCTGCACCTTCTTGAGAATGTTGAAAGTTAGGCATTATGTCTCGATGCATCTGCACTGCATAACCCTAAATCTAAATGTCATTAATGTATAAAAGTGTAAGCTTTGGGCATAAATCAACTTGTATGTTATCAGGTATTTTGTGTTCACAAAGTCTGTGTTAACAATTTTCCACTGTGAAAATAGCCATGTAGGTCACTGAATTCAGGCGCGGACCAGGGAGGGGGCGCCACTCCCGGTAATTCGCAAATTCCTTGCAAAATCAGCCCCGTTTGAGCTAGTTTGGACGCAGTTAACCTTTCAGCCCCCCGGTATTTTGACATTTTTCAAATCCTGAAAAAAAATCCGCCATTGAAGTGGCATGTTTTTGGCACCACCTTTTGCTCTATCCCCTTAGAGATCTGCCTTAACTACATTTTAAAGAAACCCTGTTTGCCCCGGGTACCAATTTCATCCGTTTTCTGATATAGGGTCCCCGTCGGACCCTTGTAACTCGGTGTTTCAGGTTACGTCCCTTGGCTCAAAATTCCTAGCAACACGTATGAGACATGTTTGCAATTATATAGATGGAGTAACATCAAATCTTTAATGTCCACGAATTCTGGATCAGACTATAGCAAACCAATTACGTGCCACAATATTGGCTTTGTTTGGAACGTTGCACTGGTTCTCTACTGGCCTATCCCAAATCATCCAAATGTTGTCTGTTTGATGACATGTTTTTGTATGCAAATTTTTATTGAGCAAATGGCAGATTGAAGTAGTGATCTCCGTAAAGTAGGATCATCGTATAAAATGGTCTTACAGAAAACTGACCATAAAATCAAATCCCCTACATTATTTGTCCCAAACTTGAATACGGTTTAAGGATTGGACTTTCCTCCACAATTTTTGCAGTTTCGAGGACAGTGCGATTTGTTAGTGTTTTTTATTTATTTTTTACAAATTCAATAATGTTTCTTTAAATAATTTTCCCAGGCTAAATGAAGGTGCTTTAAACTGAAAACCTCAGGGATGTTGTATAACAAAATACCTTAAATTCTAACGTTGGCTTTTTTAAAGCAAGTGTTTATTTTTTAGAAAAATGATTTAGGGAAAAATAATTAGGGAAAATTAAAAAACACTGTAATTTCAAATAGAAAACACTCAATCTGCAAAAATCTAACGTGCCCCCCTGAGACTTTCTAAATTGATTTCCTTTCATATGACACCTTATTACAACAAGGGGGAAGTTTGAGTTGTCCTTCTAGGAAAAAATTATGAAAAAGTGGAAACTTTCAGATTTCTAGACATAATCAGCCAAAAAAAAGGTATTGTTGCGACCACCTGTTCTTTGTTTTTGCTGACATCCAGAAAAACAAAAAATTCTATGGATATTTGATATTCTCTACCATTAAAAAACAAACACAATCTATAACTATCATACGTGAGAAAGAAGAAATTGAAATAAAATGTTGTAGTTTTTCACAAAATGCCTCATTTTGGTCCAATTTTTCTATACTGCCAAAATCAGTCCCTGTACAATTGGGAATTTGAAAATGCATTTTGTGCGATCCTATCTCCAAATCGCCTGTTTTGGGAAAAATTAAAATTGGCACAGATGTTTCTTTCACCAATACCAACATTTCATGCGAATTTCAACAAGATCTGGGCATGAAGCCGTAGCCGATGATCCAACCTTAAATAGAATCATTATTTATTCAGTATCAAACAACTGTAGTTTTGAATCCTTTTTGGTTCTTTGTTTACCATGTAGGCTCTGACTTCCCAGGCAGTCGCCGCAGCTTGGAGATGATTATCTTTCTCAAAATAACTTCGAAATGATCTTTAAAGAGCATTTAAACAAATTTCTGCAATGTTTTCAGTTGAGAACATTAGTCACATTAATGAACGAAACATGCCAATGAAACTGTATGCTGTTAGTTGCCTGACTGAATGCCATGCAAAGAACATACACATTCATGGTATGTCCAATCATTGATCATCTTCATCTGTATGTTTCGTTTATTTCAATATTGCTTCATGGGGCTTCACAAAATTGAGTTGAAGGCCGCCTGTGGCCTGGGCTTCATTTTGGGAAGCTCTGTCCTAACTGATGATTGTGGATTTAATTTAACATCATCATGACAAACTAAATCATTACCATTAAAAAAGTGACTGGTTTGTATTCAAAATGCATTACGTTTTGTGTAAGGGAACAAACCATCAAATTGACAATTCAATAAATGTAGCTACAATCTTGGGAAATAGTTTTTGAACCCCTTTCGGACTGCTCAGCAAAAACGTCTCGCTCCCAGCAATGCTGACAAACATCGGTCCTATCCAGTTCACCGAAGTGTACCAACATTGATTAAAGGTGTTTGTTCCGATTTATGTGTATTGTGTTCTCTACTTGATGTGAGAGCCTAGCACTTGCACATACACCCCATTAAGTACCGTTGGAAACAAACTTGCGGTTTTGATGGTAGAAGCAATAATGCATATTGCAAAGCCCTATTCAATACTGTGCTAATATTGATGGTTAACCATTAAAACAGCGTTTTTTTGTGTGTATATCTTCGGAATGAAATAGATTTGAGGGCTCAAATTTCAGGGCGACAATTTCATCTGATATCAAAATCAATACTACTTTCGGGTAAATCAAGGGGGTCCCAAAGACGATCGGAACACGCACCTTTAAGGGAAGACGGGATGGAGAGGCGCTAGCGTATGTTTTGTTTTACCCTCCCAAAGCAAACATTACGATTCAAAGGTCATTCTAAATTAACACATAGTTGGGACCCCAGTGAATTCAGTGTTCCAAAAATGTTTTTCCATGATTGTAGTTAAAGGTGGTTGTTCCGATTTATGTGTATTGCGTTCTCTACTTGATAAGAGATCCTGGCACTTGCACATACACCCCATCAAGTACCGTGGGAAACAAACTTGCGGTTTTGATGGTAGACGCAACAATGCATGTTGCAAAGCCCTATTAAATACTGTGCTAATATTGATGGTTAACCACTAAAACGGTGGTTTTTTTTTTTATATCTTGGGAATGAAATGGATTTGAGGGCTCAAATTTCAGGACGACAATTAGAAAAATACGGCCTTTCATCTGATATCAAAATCGATACTATTTCCGGGTAAATCGGGGGATTCCAAAGACGATCGGAACATGCACCTTTAAGCTGGAGAGAGAGAGAATGGTTGAAAATGTCAGTCACATGTATTCTTCTCAATAGTATCAGCACTTTATGCTTAACTTTTAATTAATAGGAGGGGGTAAGGTTTGCCTTTTAATAAAACTAATTACATTTATTGGTTCTCTAATGTGAAATTATAAATGTGGGGGTCTTCATATTTTTTATGATTCTAAAGGGAAGGGGTACGGTTTGCCTTTCACAAAACTAATTACATTCACATCATTGTTCTTTAATGTGAAAATACATTGTGGGTCATATGTTTTTGAATTCTAATCATTTGGGATCATATAGTTTTTCTATAGCATACCCTCCACATATGCATGTTTATAGGCAAAGTTTGAATAATTGATTCTCGTTTTAATTCTGTCAAAATTTCTATCTTAATTACAACGTGCAAAATTGCAATAACAATGCAAATTACTTGGTGATTGATAGTCTCATGCATCACTAGTAACTTTTTTCAATCAAGATTTACATAACCTTATTGGGCAAGATGGTCGTATATCAACACTTCTTAGGGTAAGCTTGATAAAGCTTTTCTTATTGGTCATTGCTTCCGGGTTTGGTTCCTTCAATTAATAAATAGTGAGGAGAATGAATTTGTGGGTTAAATAAGAAATTCCATTTCACTTTTTTTCCTGACTGCAGTTCTAACCCCTTAGTTACCTCTGTGTAAACCTTTGTTTTAACCCCTTTGATTGACTTGTTACCAAATCCCTAAACACTTTAGCATATCCATAAAAACCCTCGGACAAGCGAAACAAAATCGTATGAAACATGTTTTAAAGGGACGAGGGTTTTGCATAGTAACCTCTTGGACTACCCAGTTAATTTGCATTTGGAAAGCCCACTCCACTCTCTTCAATAGTATATTGACAACTTAAGCACTAATACACCTTTCTGAAGAGTGCCCCCAATTTTTCAAAATTTCGAGATTTTTACACAACGGTTGGCATTGTACTGGCTAGTAAAACTATACCTGTGAATGGTTAGCCTCGAAAATGTTATGTGTCCGCAAACAAAGAATTTTGAATTAGAATAATTAATATCGGCGATCTCCGATAATAGACTTCACCGGCTGCTGGAAACTACCATCCAATAAAAAATCAGCCGGGAAGTAGCGCCACTGTAATGTGGTCTACGCTCATCCATCGTTTTATTTATAGGTTCCAGGCAAGTCAAGTAGAGTTTATTTCTTGAGGTGGCACTATTTCATTCTTATGGATGATATAAACGTAGCATTTCCAGCTCGCCAACTAAGTACAATCTGGATCCCATTCTAATTACAAAATCGCTTATTTTATGCTAAATACTAATTTTTTAGCATTCTCGTTCGCAGTATAGTTTCCTAGACATCACCACAGAACCCTACAAAAATATCAACTTTTCAAAATTGGGGGGCGTCTTCAAAAAATGTGCTGGTTATTGCTTTAACCTATATACACCCTGCCTCTGAGTACTGTCAAAAATTGAAGTGCATAGCGTAAGTGGAAGAGTGCTATGGCTAAACCTAAGCAGCTGAGTATTGCATCGCGATTATGCACCAATTTATCAGGATAACTATTTCTGCAACTAAAGATGCACAAATAGGATGTATGAATCATAGTGTTAGTATCTGAGATAACCCTTTTTCCCTTATTTTCATTTGCTTAACTTTAAGTATCTTATTGTGGGGAGGAAAGGAAAAAGAAGGACAAAATTGACAAATTTGGAAGAGTGATTGTAAGCTAATTGTGGTACTCATTCCCAGCAGAAAGTGGTGGTCACATCTCACCCCTCCCCAAATGAAGTTTATACTTGAACTATTTTTGTATTGTAATTAATTGTAATCTAAATGCATGGAACCTCAAATATTTTTGTAAATATAGATGAGCTATATACTAAATATCCCTTAGTATTCCCATTTGTCATGGATTACTTTCAAACATCCACCCCTCAGATCTTTTTAATGGTATATATATATATGTGAGCTTAGTATTGTTCATTTGTCCCCCACTGAGTGAATTGAGAGGGGAACTATGAAATAAGCTCTGTATGCATGTGTATTTGTCTGTCCTTGCATTTGTCAGACTGCAAAATTTACTTATCAAATGACTCATGTTAAAGTTTCAGTCCAATTTAATCAAACTATAGCCATAGATGCATCAAGGGACCTTCATATGTTAATGAGGTCATAGGTCACGAAAATTTTCTTAGGACAAAGGTCATGAGGTCAAGTTGTTAAGATAGGTTGTAAAAGATTTCAGGAGCTTCCCACAATGCATTGTTTCCAATGTCTGTTTTTGTTACAGTGTACCTGATGTGAATCCTTTAGTGATGAACCATGGCAAAATTGACAGTACTGATCCAAACCTTGCATTTTAAGGGTGTTTCATCTTTATTTATTCACATGACTCCCGGTCAAAAACTTCCCATGGAAAGCAATGCATTGTGGGGAACTACCTTGTATCTTCTCTTGGGTTGATAATAGAGGGTCGGGTTGTACGATGAAAAATCTGAATTATTTTTGAAAGTTACATCCAATTGGAACCAAACTTGGGTCAAACATGCAGCCTGGCAACCTTCATATGATGAGGTCAAATGTCACACTCTGAGGTCAATGGTCATTTGAGATCAAGTTGTAAAAATAGTTTTAAATATCAAATTGATTATTTTGTATGTCTTGATCATGCTTTTCTGATCAAGATATTAAGTGGGGACATAAATAATATATACTGCATAATTACTGATCTACTTGCTCATCTCCTTCTGAAGTCCCCAAACTTAGTAATGCTTCCAGAACTAACCTTAGAATACTAATAATATAAAAAAAATGTTAATGGCATTTTGGTTAGAGGATTTTTTTTTAAAAGGATCCTCTGTTGAAAATTTTGCTGAAATCCACTCAAATTCCATAATTTTTTGATGATTTTTAGCTGATCTTGTATGTAAACCTCAAACAGTATACCTTTCCAATATTTAGCTCATGAGATCTCCTAAAGCTACTGTTATAGCAATGCGTTGCTCTATCTCTAAATAACTTCAAAATGCTTCTTTGGCTTGATGGATTTTGCTTGAATGCAGTGACCCTGAGGTAGAGGGGTTTACAGGGTGTTACGGAAATTGAAGTCAAAGGTCATCTCTAGAGCGTCATTCGAGGTTATCTGTTTTAACAGATATTTTAAAGTGCTTAAAATACTTATAAAGAAATGGATAGTCCTTTACCGCAGAATAATCATGTGGGTGGGTCATATGGGGAGGTCAGTGATAAGAGGTCAAAGGTCATCTGGGGTCAGCTTTGTGCTCCGAAATAGATGGGCATTTGCCAGAGTTGTTCAGAATAATCATTAAGGAATGGGTCGTGGAGTTTTTTCAGGGTTAATCTCAGGTAATTTGATTTCATTTAAGGGGTAATCTTGGATGAGTTTAGTTAGTTAGTTACACCAAAGTTTTAAATCCGGTTTTGTCCCCGTTAACGGGGGTGGCCGGATTCACCTCACACTCAGCAATACTGCTGTGTGAGGATTTGTTGGAGCAAAAGATAATTGACCGAATGCCCTTCCTGACGCCAATCCACAGTTTTAGGCGGTGGGCCTAGCCTTTGGGCAACCATGCCCACCATGCAAGGCAGCATGTGCTGGATGGCCACCATTAGCTCTCCAGAGTTGATGCCCTTGTAGGTAGATCTTCTTTTTCATTCTACCAGGGTAACCAGCTACCCTCCTCATCAGATTTCCTTAGAAACCTGATGGGGTGACGGTTTAGCCGCCGCCAACTCGGCCCTGGGACAGGTAGTACTGGTTACCAGGATACCAGTAGCAGGCCCTCCAAGAAAACCTGACCTGACACTTGAGTTGATTTTAAAAAATGCTTAGAATGCTGTTTCACCACCAAAAATTACTGTGCATTCAACAAAACTGATCAGAATAATCCTTCTGGAGTTGGTTGTATGGAATGTGCGGGGATAAGTAGTCCTATGTCATGTAGTGGTCATATGAAGTCTTCTTTTGCTTTGTCCAGGCCATTCACCAAAGTTCTGCTGAGCTGCTACATCAGGAGTTCTCAATAGGCAGGCCAAATCCGGCCCACCAACCATTGATTTTTTGCCCTCGACTTGCTAAAAAGTATAAAGGAAAACATAAGAAATTCAGGTGTATTTGGCCCTCAAGTAGGGAACTTTCAAATATGTTCAACATTCCTCTGGCCCCTCAGCCAATATAATTGAGAACCCCTGTGCTACATCATTAATGCTCTTGTTTTCCCACAGATGGCAACGTGTTTTCTGGCTTAATTTGTCTTCGAAGGATACCAAATGCTAACTGTCCTTTGTGTTATTTTTTTTATGTTATAATTTGTAATTTTTCCTTGTTTTGGTTTTGAGTTCTAGGTTTTATATCATTTAATGATGAAAGGGGCATTTTGTTGGCACTCCATATAAGAGGTCACATGACATCTATTTTTATAAAGAAGCCAAAAATCATTTTAATTGCACACTGCATGCCTTCACCAAGATTTGAACCACTGACCTTTAGCTTCAGAAACCCTATCTTAATCCATTGAGCTATGCAAACCAATCTACTGGGCGTTTGTGCTTTGTAATACGCAAGTGATATGTTACAGAATAAAACATGATATGTAATACATTATTATAGTCTAGAGTATGCACACTAATTAGCATGTATGTGACCTCTTATATGGTTCACTTACAATTTTGTAGTTATCAATACCCTCATTTCCCAATTTATCCCCCCCCCCAAACATGAGATTTTTATATCACTTGAACCATTGGCCAAAGTATTGTATAAGTGTGCCTAAATCTTGAGTGTAGATTATGTTGGGAAATTTTGTATTTCTGACTGTAAATAGAGAGAAATTCCAATAAAAGTGGCATAGTTGGGGCACTGCGATATACAAATATTTGTTCTTAAACACAAAAATGCATGATCAAAAATTGAGAAAATAACTTTTTATCCATGGATTCAGAAATAAAAGAATGTGCAAATAGCAGGGGACTGTAGTGAAAGAGTGTGCGCTTCCGGTTAAAACTGAATTTTTGCACACAAGTACTTTAAGCATTGATAATCCATAAAATTGATGGAAGCACATTTTTTTAAATTTTATTGTCAATGCATAAGTACTTGTGTACCAAAATTCAGTTTTATCCAGATTTGCACACTCACATGAAATCTGTGCACTACAGCCCCCCACTAAAAGATGTATGACATGAACCTTCAAGGGTTACCAGCACATTAATATAGTTCTGCTCACTTTTGAGTATCATCCATACAGCCATATTACTGATGTCTGTTTTATGGATACAAGTAAGTTTGCTTATGCCAACAAATTGTTGATTGGCATAACAGGCTCACTGGTCATTGTTTGTGTTACTTGCTATAGTAGGAAGACAGAGAATGAAAAAAAAAGTTTTTCCACTCTTATTTGTTTGGTGTAACCAACATCGGCTCAGAAACCCTTCCCATCATGCACAGGGCCATCGGAACCGAGAGCTATCAGAAAATATGGTGTTTTGCCCCTTTCTAGACCTCGTTTGGGTCCCCAATTTAAAATGTGGTCACATGATTTTTTCAAAATAGTGTTGCCAAATTGAATAAATTATCATATTTTTACTAAATTTAGTGAATTTTCAGGGATTTTTACATGATGAATTTTAAGATTTCTTGAGTCATTTCACCAAAAGGTAACAATTTTTTCGAGCTAGTGGTGGCCAAAATTAAGAGTGGACCTGTGCTTTTTTAGTCATCACTTAGTGATCGCGATATTCGGCGGGGACATATTTTACGCATCGCGTAAATACGAGTTCGCCTTGTTTGTTTGGTGTAACCAACATCGGCTCAGAAACCCTTCCCATCATGCACAGGGCCATCGGAACCGAGAGCTATCAATGCATGGAACCTCCAAAGGAAATTCATGCATGCAAAACAAAATAATGTACCCTGTGCTGTGTAATCGAGCGCTAAGAAATTTTAATGCATATTGGTGTATGACGTCCTTAATGAAAGGCAAAGGAAGAGTTTGTCCTTAGCGCTCCATTGCTGCAAAAAATATGATGAAAAAACATCCAGTGGAAAGATAGTGGATATCAACCACAGTAGCAAATTAACTATGCATGATCCACGGGTTGGATTTCCACTTTTGTGGATACAGATTTGGAAAGCTTCATAGCTGCTGTTGGTGTGACCTAAAGGTTAAGAATTTACATCAGGTCAAAGTCATCTGAGATCAACTACAAACTTTTAGAAACCATGATAAAAGGCAAAACTTGTGGTTGTGTTTTACTTAATGATGCCAAAGGTGGCTTTTGAGAGGTGCTAAAATCATGCACTCTTGACCCCTTTTGGGTCAGAGGTTAAAAAAGGTGTACATGCTGAAATGATACAAATAACTATACCATACCATTTGGCTCTTGTAAACATTTAATAAAGTCAGTGGTGAAGTGTCTCTGTGACCTACAGTTAAGGTCTAGGATACACTTCCAATCGCAGCGAGGTGATTCTGCTCGTGAGCATGTAACACTTGATCTTGGTCAATCGCTCACTGCATTGGAAGCATATCCTATTCAGCTACTCTGGTAAATAATAGGTCAACGGTAACCACCCTTTGATCAGTTAATGAATCAAGGTTCAAGATATTCTACTTGAAACCATGTTAAATTCTATGATTTACTATAGTTTTTTTCTTTCACACATTAAAGTCAGGGAAGATTGCTCTTTGCCACCTACATTTTTGGGTCAAAGGTCAAAATCTGATGAAATGATACATCTTTAAACTGCCTTAAATCAGCTGCCAGAGAAAAATAGCAAGATTTCTCTTTTTTAATGCATGTGTTCAAAATGGGGCATCCCCTCATTTTCTTTATACAACATGAGTGGCAAACACAATACATTAGGGTGACTGTTATTGTAACTATGCCAAGTAAAGCATAATAAAGGCCTTGTTGGTGTATTAACTATAATGAGCACTACCAGTAGATGTCATTGGTTATTCAGAGGGTTGTATAATGTAATGAGCCAATCAGAGATGCTGTAAGAAAGGTGGAAGTTATCAGGAGGTTAAAGGCTGACTCGGAGGTTTCCCCGAGGGTGGCGCCCTCAATTTTCTAACAAATGATGCTTTTTTGGCATGTGTACATAATGCTGTCCACATACTAATTACCGTGTGAAATAGCTAGGCTCAAATCAATGTCCTTCATATAGAAAACCACAACTTTGTAATAAACTTCCGGATCTGGAATGTTTGATATACACAGTATCCTATGCTGTACTACACATTTACTACATTAAAACGAGAAATCAGTTTCATCTCAGACTTGAGAATTGAGCATTTTAGGTGACTATCTTTTAATTGTTCTAGTTGACCAATTTTAATTATACACAAAAACTTTATTTTGAAATCTCGGAGTCAGCCTTTAACACTATGGAGATTAAGATGATTAGTGGGAAGGTTTTATTTATAAAAGAACCCATATTGATAGTTAGGTTGCATTCAATAATTTTTCAAAATGGCAACTAAACCGATCAATACTAACCTCTCAAAAAAAATCCAGGTTGATCGGTTTACGCCAGCCAACAAATTCATTTTAGGTCTGACTGCGTAAAAAGTATGTCATCTAATCAACTCTGTGGAGTTGGCTGTTAACCTGTCAGAAATAAAATCATGTCTGTAGTATTAATAATTTTTAAAAAATTAATTTGATTCTGTTTATATGTCATGCAAATAACCTTCTGATATTGGCCTAATTTTATTTTTTTACTTTGTAGTGTGTATTCTGTAAGAGCAAAAATGTTAACACTTCTTTTCCCCCCTGATTTCCGTTTTTTGTTGTATAAAATTTTAATTGTGTATTTTGTTATTACCAGTAATCACTTGTATCATTTGATGTGAAATATATCCAGCTGCTACAGGGTAGCTTTAAAGAGTTTACTTTAGACCTGGGTTTCAAAGTATAGGGTTAGTCAGCCAAGGGAAACAAGCCCCTGATCATGGCTTTTAAAAAAGTGGATTTTGGGAATCTCTCCGTTCCCAGGAATTTCACTGTTGGAGGGAAATTTATAGATATAGTGGGAAATCTGTGAGAATGCGACCATCTTCCAGGGAAATTTACAGTACATTTTTTTCAACCCCTGCCCATGAGGAATTTTTAGCCCATACGTACAGGAATTTCGTACCTGTTTACAAGATCAACAAAAACACGCACTTCTCAGAGATTTTTTTTGAAAGATAAACGGTCCATTCATGAAGCACTAATCCTGCTTAAGGGGTTGACGTTTTAGCGTCATCTCTCGTAAAACAAAAATTTTTTCCAGAATCACATATATCGTATTTTATCAAACGGTGCTGATAAGAAATCTGAATAAAAATGGGGGTCAACCAGCTCTTGTCTTTTTTGAGCTATACCAAAACCAAAGGTCTGTTTTGTCACTTTTTAAACCACACAAGTCTATGGGAAATTCCTAAATTTGACGTTTTAGATCGTCTACAAAATAAAAACCTCTCGATAAAAATTTGTAATCTAAAATTCTGTAGGTCTCGATGTCGTTCTCTTTCAATTTTTGAAATAAACATGAGGTCCACCACTTCTTTTTCTCTTCCATTACAACCAGCGAAACCACTGAAATTTGACCACTTTTTTTTTCAAATTGGGCGTCTGGTTGGGCGGCAAGAAAAAACCGCGCCACATTCGGACATGGCGTCAAGCAGGAACGCAGGCTTAGAGATGCGTGATTTTAATAAACGCAAAAAACAGACGCAAGCAAGCGGTTTTCGCGTAATCTGCGCTGATACTTCGCATCTCAACTAAAATTCTTCCATTTGTCCATGACTGGGCCCAAACGAAGCTTGAAGTGTACAGCAGCTTGCGCGTACACAATCACACGTCAAACTCCCTTAAAACCCAGATCTGAAGTGTTAACTCTCCTGAGAATACCAGTCCATGACAACTTCAGTTGGACCAGATGATTATATATGTAATCTCCTTCATGGTTCCTTTCATCATGTGTATGTCCATTTCGTATTTTTATTTTTCATACCAAGTTATCTTAAAGAATGCCGACCTTTTTGGTCCATCTACCTAAGACAATATGTTACCAAAAGTGTATTTCGTCCAATCCTGTATATTACAAAACCTTCAATTCATCACGGATCGTTTGTTTTAATAATAAATTCTCTAAAAATTTGAGGATAACATCTTGGGAATTTGTTAAGAGTTGTCGAAGAATATCTGCATGTACAGTTGAAATATTGATATACTGTCGTAAATTCACTTAATATAAATACTTTAATAAAAAATCCTGTTTATCTCGTCGTGATTTCCTATTTTTTCTCCACACATTGGCAAATTAGCTGGTATTGTAAAGCACTACAATACCAATGTGAATTAACTTCTGTAAAGCGACGAGATAGAAAATTGTTGGCTTTGCCTGCCTCAACATTTGTGTTTCAACATTTGATGTTTTTCAAGTCCATTTTAAAACTTACCTCATATGACCTTTGAACCTGGCCAAGTTAACCTTTGACTGCATCATGAAAATTCCCAGGGGCATCTGTGATTCAGTACTGAAGCATACGTCGATCCTGGTTTCTACCGGAAATAATTTTTCCCCGAAATTCCTATCCCACAATGCACCAACGATGTACGAGTAGATATGCATCACTCCATGCACGCTCGCGGTTTTTAGTGCGCCTCCTTTAAACTACGCGCACATTTTGTTGCGCAAAAAATACAAGCCAATCAAAGAGTACTCGTTACTGGTATAATTTATGTACAGCAAACGGTTTTCGCACAGTTATGACAGAAAAATGACCGTATGACACAAAACACCATAGAATATATATGCACTATTTATTTTATCAACTCGTACATCGTCGGTGCATTGTGGGATAGGAATTTCAGTAAAAAATGATTTCCGGTAGGAAACCCAGGATCGGCGTATTGGACTTTAAATTCCCAAATTAAGGCAATTTGTTTTCAGCCTGTTTTATAACTTGACCTCATGACCTTTGACACTGTATGTGACCTTTGATATGAATGTTCCCAAGGTACATCTATGAACCAAGTTAGGTAGCTATTGGACTTGTACTTCGGGAATGAAGCCAATTTGATGTTTTCCGCCTGTTTTATAACTTGACCTCATATGACCTTTGACCTTGGTAGTGACCCTTTACCTATCATATGGAGGTTCCTAAGGGGCACCTATGATCCAAGTTCTGTAGCTAATGGACTTTTCTCAAATGAAGCTAATTTGATGTTTGCAGCCTATTATAACTTGGCCTCATGACCTTTGACCTTGGTAAGTGACCCTTTCCTTCATATGAATGTTCCCAAGGGGCATCTATGATCCAAGTTCTGGATCTGGATCAATTACTCTGATAAAACAGATTCCTGCATCACATCAGAGGAATGACCTAAAGGCCAAAAGCTGGATAGGTAGTGAAGTATTATTGTAGAGAGCTCTTAAAGCAGTCTTGAAATGGTCATAATTGTCAATATCCAATATATCATGAGGAAGGCTGTTCCAGTAAGGTACGGTCCACGGAAAAAAGCTATTGGCGTATGTAGTTGACTTGACGGCAATTTGCATGTATGATCGTGGGTGAAAACGTCTGGTATAAAAGTAGGTTTTGTGAGATGATGGTTCCAACTGATGTCCACAAGATTATGAGTAATGCAATACATCATAGAAAGTCTGGTGATCAGAAGACCAGTGCAATTTGTCCATCATTTGAGTGACACTTGAGTTCCTAGAATAATCATTAAAGCAAAGACGGGCAGCGGACCTCTGGATTATGTCAAGAAGATGCTTTTCATCCTTAGTGGATGGGTACCAAGCAGCACTACCATACAGGAGTTTTGGTTTAATCAAGGATAGGTAGAGCCTTGATTTAACATCAACCGGGCAGGCCTTGAAGTTCCTACGGATAACGCCCATAGTTCTTCTACAGCTGTTGGTGACCTCTAAGATGTGGTTTTTCCATCTCAGGTTGGTGCTGAAATTAACTCCTAGATAAGGGTGATTTTCTGTTGTTTCAAGCTGGTTACCACAAAGCACGTAAGGTGTAATACGTGGGTTTTTCTTGGTCGTAAAACGCATGGTGAAACACTTGCTGGTATTAAAGGTCATCTGCCAGTCATTCCCCCATTTAGTAAGGGCGTCCAGATCAGCTTGTAAAATGGAACAATCATCTTCAGACGAGATTTCCCGGTAAACAAAGGCGTCGTCCGCAAAAAGTCTGGTCTTTGTGTCCTTGGAAACACACTCTGGGAGGTCATTTATAAACACGATGAAGCTCAGCGGGCCGATGACAGTGCCTTGAGGTACGCTGGAATCAACTTCCACAGGTGTAGACCATAGGCCATCCAGGACAACACATTGCTTACGTTTGGTAAGGAAAGAATTTATCCATGTATGGATTTTCCCTGTTACCCCGTAATGCTGGAATTTGTGAAGAAGTCTTTTATGTGGGACACGGTCAAAAGCCTTTGAGAAATCCAGGAGGATAGCGTCGACTTGCTTGTTGTTAAGTGATTTGGTAAGATCGTCAGTAGTCAGAACAAGTTGAGTGTCACATCCCCTCCTCTTACGAAACCCATGTTGCGAGTTGTTGAGTATGTTGTAATTATCAAGATGGTTCATTATGTGGCTAGCGATAATATGCTCCATTATTTTACAACAAATCGATGTTAAAGCTATGGGCTTGTAATTGGAAGGAGAACTGTGATTTCCCTTCTTGAAAACGGGTGTGATGTGGGACATAAGCCAATCAGTCGGTAGGTCCCCGGTGTCTAAGCTTTGGGTGAATATGGCAGTCAATACGGGGGCAATTTCTTCAGAACATAACTTCAAGATCTTTGCTGGAATTTGGTCTGGGCCAGAAGCTTTGTTTGGATTTAATTCATTCAAGAGTTTACGAACACCATCTACATTTATGGAGATGTCCTTGATATCTGGAAAACTGGAACCATTCACATTGGGAATGTTGTCGATGCTCTCCTGTGTGTAGACAGACTTGAAGTAATTATTCAGAATATTTGCTTTCTCCAGACTATCGTCAGTAATGTCATTATCTTTCAATGGCGGAACCCCAGTGTTATCCTCCCGCTTTGACTTGACGATTTTCCAAAAGGCTTTGGAATTTTTCTGGAGATTATCACCCATAGCATTGTGAATATAGGTTTCACGTACAGAACAAAGATCCTTCTTATATTTGGTTCTATAAGTTTTGAAGGCGTGAACATCTGAAGAGGAGAGCGTTTTGCGTTGTCTATTATAGTCTCTCTTTAATTTCCGGTGCATGCGTCTGAGTTTCCGGTCAAACCAAGGTAAGTTATGTCTTGTAGTAGCCTTTTTGGGGATGTATTTGGTCATTAAACGCATGGTGAAACACTTGCTGGTATTAAAGGTCATCTGCCAGTCATTCCCCCATTTAGTAAGGGCGGCCAGATCAGCTTGTCAAATTGACAATCTTCTTCAGAACGTATTTCCCCGGTAAACAAAGGCGTCGTCCGCAAAAAGCCTGGTCTTTGTGTCCTTGGAACACACTCTGGGAGGTCATTTATAAAACCCACGAAAAATGAAAGCTCATCGGCCGAGACAAGTGCCTGAGGTACGCTGGAATCACTTCCACAGGTGTAGACCGTAGGCCATCCAGGACAACACACATTGCTTCGTTGGTAGGAAAGAAATTTATCCACGTATGGCAGTTTCCCTGTTACCCCCCCGTAAGCTGGAATTTGTGAAGAAGTCTTTTTATAATGTGGGGCCACGGTCAAAAGCCTTTGAGAAGTCCCGGAGGATCGCTTCGACTTGCCTTGTTGTTATAAGTGATTTGGTAAGATCGTCAAGTATCAAACAAGTTGAGTGTCACATCCCTCCTCTTACGACCCATGTTGCCGAGTTTGTTGAGTGTTGTAATTATCAAGATGGTTCATTATGTGGCTAGCGTTATGCTCCATTATTTTACAACAACTCGATGTTTAAAGCTATGGGCTTGTAATTGGAAGGAGAACTTGATTTCCCTTCTTGAAAACGGGTGTGATGTGGGACATAAGCCAATCAGTCGGTAGTCCCCGGTGTCTAAGCTTTGGGTGAATATGGCAGTCAATACGGGGGCAATTTCTTTTCTTCAGACATAACTTCAAGATCTTTGCTGGAATTTGGTCTGGGCCAGAAGCTTTGTTGGATTTAAATCATTCAAGAGTTTACGAACACCATCTACACATTATATGGAGATGTCCTTTTATCTGGAAAACTGGAACCTTTCACATTGGGAATGTTGTCGATGCTCTCCTGTGTGGGACAGACTTGAAGTACTTAGTCAGAATATTTGCTTCTCCGACTATCGTCAGTTATGTCATTATCTTTCATGCGGAACCACCATGTTATCCTCCCTCCACCCCTCCCCGCTTTGACTTGACGATTTTCCAAAAGGCTTTGGAATTTTTCTGGCGATTATCACCCATACATTGTGAATATAGGTTTCACGTACAACAAGCATCGTCTTATATTTGGTTCTATAGAGTTTTGAAGGCGGAACATCTGAAGAGGAGAAGCGTTTTGCGTTGCCTATTATAGTCTTCTCTTTAATTTCCTTCCGGTGCATGCGTCTGAGTTTCCGGTCAAAGAACCAAGGTAAGTTTAGGTCTTGTATAGCCTTTTTTGGGGATGTATTTGTCATTAAATTCTGCAAAGTTTGAGTGAAAATGTCCCGTTTGTCCTTGGACCCGGAGTGATCTTGATGTAACTTACAAACTCTGAGCCAAAGACTGTAGTTCATCTTTCAAAAACCATTCATATCGGCTTTTACGTAAAGGAAAACACTCCTCACTTTGGATTGACGTTAGCGACGGTTCTAACACTGCTTTGGCTGATAACAAATGTTGTGATCACTACTTCCGAGCCCAGGAAGTGTATCAATATGAGTAAGTGGGAATCATTGGTGGGAGGAACAAATCCAAAATTTTTGTCACCTCTAGTATGAATGTGCACCATTTGCTGAGCACAAACTAACTTCTTCACAAACATTGATTTAATTCATACTGAAAAGCGCGCCACTGCTATCTATAACCTTGGTTGGGTCAATTTGTATGCTTTATAAACCAAAGCACGAAAGTCCAAAGATTCCACCCCTGGGCCAATCTCAATTAACATTCCTTCTATAATAAGTCCTAGACACGTAGTAAAATTTGTGTTGCAATAGATGAAAGTCCATATCAAAATGGTCCACTGGTTTAGTACTGACCTCGGTCCTTAATCTCTGCAACAGTGGGAAGATTCACAATGTAAAATTCCCTTCACAATATTTCCATAATTTCCCATCCATGACATTGTACCGTTTTGCTAGTTCCGATATTTCGTGTTGTTCATCCACTTCACATTGGCTATCGGAACCTCGTGCCACAGCGCATTGTTATTTCCGGGTTTGTACATTCACGACCCCGGGCCAGTATTGGTTGTATATGCATGGTGTGACGTTGTAATTAACACGTCGTGCCTCGATGTGTTGGTGGTTTCATCAGAATTCTTTGACGTGTGTATTGCATTGATTAGCGGTTCCCGCGTCTGCAAACCTTAGACTCATTTAAATATTGTTGAGTGTCCCGGTAAAAGTTTGTTCGTGTTAAGGATGATAATCAGTGCACATATCTAAAAATTTTGTACACTGAGAGGTAATTCTACCAGTCTTCTACAGAACACGATGAACCAATCAATATCTCCCAGGTTAAAGTCGCCTGATAGCCAATGGTTAGAGGGCTTAAGCACGGGATTATGTGGGCCGCCAGCTAATAGCTGGCAGGACCACTTAGCACTCTCGTTGTGCGTGTGTATGTTGTAATGTAATGTGTTTTTGTGTGTTTCAAAAATTGTTAATTTTTTTTAAATTGACCTCATTGAAAAGTTTAACTTCAATTGGTAACCAAATTCTGTCATAGGTGCAACAATGGGATCCCATATGTTTGATTAGGTCAAAGGTCATGTTGAAAAGTCAAAGGTCATAGTGAGGTCAAAGTTGAAAAATGGCTAAAAATGTAAAAATTGATCAAATTGAAAACTTGAAGTTTATTGGAAACCAAACTTTTGTCATAGGTGCACCATGCGATTCCCTCTGTTGATGAGATCAAAGGTCACGTGCCAGGGTCACAGGTCATGGGGCGGGCCACAGCTTAATATTCTTGAATATAGTCGAGCGCGAAGCCGAGAACCGCGGAATTCTAGTTAATTTTTGCAGGGTATCGTCAATGGGCCTTTCGAGCGATTCCATCGATGTTGTGCGGGTTGTATTGGCACAGAGAAACAAACAGCGGCTTGCAGTTTGCAAGTTCAATATGCACCCATAAGAGCGCGCATTAGCTCTAAGTTTTCTAGTGCAAGGCAGGAAGTGACTTGACGGCAATAAGCCACACACCGTATCCACTCCATCAACGCGGTCTTTCAGAAAAAACGTATATCGCTTGGGAAAAATTCACAAGACTTAATGGAGTTGTTTAACCATGTCTCGGTGCCAATAACAATACCGTTTCTCTCTATCTAGCAGGACCTCAAAATTTGCCTGCTTAGTTTTTAAGCTTTGGAAATTTAGGTTTTGCAATGACCTTCATATCACTGTCTTTTTAGTACCAGAATGAAAACTAGTCGTCTTAGAACGTGCTTTCTCTCTAGCGATGGGGTGAGCTTTTTAGTACTCAGGAGTTGGAGGTAACATTGATAAAAACGCACGGTTGAAAGCTATCAATACTCGAAATCCAGCGACTATCAATATCATTGGAAATAAATCACGCCTTTCTAAATTTCCATTGACAGGTAGATCGTCAATAGGAATATTCATCTAATCAAAAAAGGAGTCGCTAAATGTTGGCATGCCACAATTTGTACAATCCACCGCCAGGCTGGTGCCTACTAATTGTTTCATAAACAACAATAAGAGCTCACCCCATACAATCACGTGAAACCAGATATTACAGTTGTCACATAATACACCTCTATCAGGATGATCACCCTTAATTAGTACAATGCCACATGTCGTGTCGCTAATTGAAAGGTGAGTTGGCCCCGTTAGGGTTGATGTCACCGCCTAGTACAAGCAAGCCTAGCATGGCCCAGGAGGTCAATTTATGATCATTTTAAGAGATATGTTTTGAAAGTTTTTGTTCTAAAAATCGCTTCACTGCATCTCCGTATAAACTGGTCACATCAAGTTCTGTAGCTATTGGACTTTTTACTATTAAAATCTGAGACGAATATACCAACAGGAGATTCGAAAAAGCAAAGTACTCAAATGGATTGTTTGCAGCGCGCAGTGTCTGGTACGATATTGTTTGGTAATTCAACGATTCCCTCGATTGATCGAGAATCAGTCATTGTTATTCAAGTCCATTTCCAAGTATAACCCCAAATTTGGTTTGGCGGCTATTTCCTTAAACAAATCATGATGCTCACACTTGGCGTGTTATTTGTCAAAACGCCTTGAACACAGTTTAGAGTACTTACTTACTCATATTCTTTTGGCATTCAAGCCCATGAATACTTTTAAAATGACCCCCAATTTTTGTACAACACTCTTTTGTCGACTATAGGTAGACTATTTCTCAAATTTCATGTATTAATGACATTCTGGATATCTGCAAAATATATTGAGTTAATTACATGTGTATTTTCTCTTTCAATATCACAGAATTAACAATGTGGACCAGTTAATTTCTCAAACTCATATTTTAGATCAGAATAGTATCTAATTGGACATTTTTGTTTTAAAATTTTGACTTATGTCTTATGAAAACGAGTTATTGATGACATGGCCAAACACATATGGTATATGTGAAACTGGTTCTAATAGGCCAAGAGTATTAAAAAAAACAATGGAAGTGGAAATTTCGGTAACTAGCTGAAAATGTCAGAAGGTTGTGCAGAAATTTTCCCTAGACAATTACTAAAAGTCCCCAAAATCCTCTTTGTGCATTTTCAGAAATACGGGGGAAAAGTTTGTACCGGGGTAAAATTACGAAATATTCAAATTGTCCTTAAATGTGTTCCAACATTTTTGTCATGTCCCAAGGATTAAAAAAAGGTCTAGTTTCCCTATCTATGGCTTGTAGTTTTAATAACTATATGGACAAAAAGCTCAAGTTCACCCTGGGGGTAAATTTCAGAATGGTCGGATTCTTTCCTGAAAGATGTTTTCCCATTCTTTCATCTACTTGTACATGAACACCAATTAATATTTAAACAGTGATGTGCATTACTTGCAAAATTTACAGGGCCAAGTGTGATGGGGTTCTACAAACTCTATGGGGGTCACTGCTTTGTGCTCTTATATGTCACTATTGAATCCATGTAGGGCGATTTGAATGACATTTTCTGTTTTAATGACTCTCCGACATTTTAATCTGGTTTCAATGTAAATGATCATTTTGAAATAATTTCACCCCCAGGATGACCTTGAATGATTTCGGTCCTTAGTACTTAAACTACAGGTGTAGATAGGGCAAACATACCTTTTATTGATCCTTGGGGACATGACAAAAATGTTGGAACACATAAAGGACAAATTCTAATATTTTGTAATTTTAACACACCCCTGGACAAACTTGCCCCTTATTTCATGACAAAGCACAAAGAGGGATTTTAGGGGATTTAAGTATGTTATTCTAGACACATGTCGCACCAATCCTGATCATTTTCATCTTTAGTTTTCCCAGAAATTTTCCTTTTCCACGTTAACACTAAAATTCTTGGCCTACTAAACAATTAAATTCATGTTAGGTCATTAATTGAAGCACAGAACTGGGTAAAATTGCCTGATCTGCAGGATATCTCGCTCACATAACCTTAGGGCCTTACAAGCGCCACCGTGCGGCAAGGCCATTGCAGGTCCAAAAACAGACGCTGGTGCGAAACGCTCGAGCTGTTAACAATGGACTACAGCTTTTCTTCCGATCTCTGTAGTTATATATTCGTCTCAGTTTAAATGATGCCAATTTGATGTTTTTGGTGCATTCAAGAACTTAATTGGCATATGAACCTTTGACCTCATGTGGAGGTTCCAAGGCATCTAATGACCCCGTTTTCTTTATAATTGGACTTTTAGTTCTCGAATGAGAAACTTTTTCCGAAACTTTAACCTTTGAAAACGCAGGCAATACGGTCAGACAAATTCAGGACTGGTAGGTGGTCGCCTCCTGCATATTTACCAAGTTACAACTCCACATTAACCCCAGCCCCTCTAGGGGTAGTACTAATGATGTAACTAACTTGTTATTTCACATTGCAGATGGGTCCAAACTATTCCTTAGTTTAATTGTAAAACCTTAAACACTATGAGACCATTTTCCCCTGAATTTGTAGCATTGTTAGTATTTGACCCCTGTATAAGCTAAATTTAACCTTTGACCCTATCATAACACACGGTTTTCAGCTTATAACTCCTTTAAGGGTAAGTCAAGATAGCACAAACTATACTTTCACTTAGAAAACGGTGTGACATTCGCCGCTTGCTTGGGCTTGGCTCATTAAATGACGTTGCGTTACGTCAGAATATTTGAGAAACATATTGTTGAATCATTGGAATTTGTATTTACATGTGAGAAATTGCAATGAAATTTCCCCACATGTGCAATCGTAAGAATAGACCGTATTCCATATGACGTCAGTCACCAGCCATGTGTTGGAGACAAGTTGCTACATTCCAACTACAGACCTTCACCTTGTCAATCGATCATGTATTAGCGATTCACAGGGATCACATTGACAGGTATGTATGTAGTAGCTGGAATGCCGTCTATCTTGTTTCACCAACCAATGGGCTGGCTATTGAATACGGCTATCGGTGTAGCAATACACCATTCTAATCATTGATGGTTACTTTTCCTTCCCCGCGTCAAAATTGGAATTATGAGTCAAGTTTCAGAGGATTTACTTTACTGCATCTTCCGTATTCCCTAGTTTTTCTCTCTTGGTTGGCCTTTGATTCGCTTGAACAATTAATCATTTCGAACTTATTTCCTTCTAATCTTTCAAACATTTTATCATAGGCCGACATTTGTTATGGTATCCGGAAGGTTTATCCTTTACACTCGTACCATATTTGATTTGCATGGTTGTATAAACTTGGTTTTTTTTTTTTTTTCCATTATGCATAGATTCAAGCCCTTCGAAATGTTGACTGTTTTTACTGCATTCCACCCTGGTTGAAGACGCCCCGATCGGGAGATGCCTTTACACACGGCACTCTATATAGTGCTCATTATTATGTTTAATAGCCTGAGTCCCCGTGCCCTCATTCCTTAACAAACATTGCGGTTAAGTCCTACATTTTCAAGGACTGAGATTTAGGGCTGATCAGTGAACGAAATATCACATGCTTCACGGCGAAGTTTTCATAGTGCATTTTTAATCCTTGTGATCACATACGAACAAACATTTGGTATGCCATTCAACAACATTTGACCACTTTCAATTTTTCCTAGGGGTCAAACCGACAATACCTTTTGTCCTTCCGATCTCCCGATCACCTGATATTACATTTTTAAATATCAATCGGCCGTATTCCGATCCGATATTGTTTGAGCGTTTGTATTTTGTAATGATATCCATATCAAAAAACATTTAAAAATTGGCTTTTCCTTACCGATATTTGAGTGAAACCAAAACGTCAGCACAGCAGCAGTCTTTTTTATATGTTGGAAATTTCTGTGTTGGTTTCTTTTAATCCAATCTTAGAAATTAGTATTTTTTTTATAAATGCACCAAGAAGAAATATCCTATTGCATACATACTCCAAATCAAATGTCCAGAACATGTGAAATGTTAATTTTTGTTCCGAATAACCCCTCATACCGCTAAAAAAAAAAGAAACGATACTAAGGGCAGGGCTACAGCGGCCCCTATAAATCCTATATTGCCTATATTTTTTAACCCCTCCCTATAATCCCTATATAAACTTCCAATCCCTATATTTCCCTATATTTTTTTCTCCACAGAAATTAAAGATTGTATTTTTGCCATGGTTTTTCACAGAATTGATCAAAAGTTATGCCTTTCGAGTCAAATGTTCACTTACAAGGACTTTTAAAACAATCACTACCAAATTGGTATCTCCAATCTTAATTATTCCATGGTTTGTGCCAGTAAAAGAGTCAGCTTTTCAGTCCTTTGTCAAGTTTAGGACTTTCTGATTTTGATGACTTTGTTTTATGCATAATCTTTTGTTTAGGAGTAAAAACAGAAAATCTTATTCAGAATGACAGATCACTGCTTTAATATTCTTTACAATAATATGGCTATAAGCAGAAGTCAGAGTTGGTAACTCGGACTACACAACACTTAACTAAATTTTCCTGTTGTCCATGGAGGTGCTACTCACTTTTGGTTTTGTAGAGGGTGTGCCGCTGACTTGAACCCTTACCCCTTCCTAAGGTCATATTTGTAAAACAACCCATTTCTAAGGAATTTTGCTTAACAATCTGTATCTTTTTTCCAAGAATTTTTTTTTTGGGGTCAGGCACAAGCCCCAGAATATCTTGGCCTTTTTTCAAGATTTTTTGAGGCCTTTGGAGGGAAATGACAAAACGTTTGCACCAAAGAACGAAGATTAGCTAACACAGCTTTTGGTATGAGTCAAATCGGGCAGTCAAAGCAATGTCAAGGTCATATCTATGCAATTTAATTTGTGTTTCCACTCTTATTCCCCTTGATTGCTATATAAAATATCTGTCAACCTCTTGTTCACTCTTATACACATGGACTGATTAACTTCATACTTTGTGAAAAGAATCACTGCCCTAAGATTCCCAGTTTGGTGTACACAGGTTGATCTCTAAAGAACCCCATGTGACCCTTTGAACTAATGTGGTTAAAACTATAAATGTCATTTCTGGTGGCAAGTTGTTGCTATGACTATCACACTTGCTAAAAAAAAAATAACAGCCCAAAACTCTTCGGTTGGACACAGATTGAACCTCTAATGAGCCTGATGTGAGCTTTGACCCTATTTTTATGCCAATGCAATTTCTTTCGTTAGCAAATGAGGTATAGGTTCATCATGCTTAAATGAACCCCACTGGCTCAAGATATACAGTGTGGTATTGACCTCAACATGACCCCTACATTACCCTTGACAACCTTTGATTAAATTGACTTTTAATGCCCTGTGCCTTTGAACCATGTTTTTGGAAAGAAAACTGTCAAATGCACTTCCTTGGTAATGATACATTGGTGTAGCAATGGAATCAAGTGCTGATATTGACATAGTTGTTAATAAGTGTTGATAAGTTAAGGCTAACGAGCAGATGCTATTACCAGTCACTCTCGGCACTCGCACTAGTAACACATTTCCGTTACTGGTCACCGTACATTCACATAACCCGCCGTTGTCGGCGCTGAAGCACTCAGGTCACACTTCCGTTTTTTCGTATCGCTGGGTCAAAGTCAATGTCACTCGACGACGTAACAACAAAGTTTCGTTACTCCAACCAAGTTGACATATACAACAGCGTTAGCCAGCACAGGTAAACCACATTTTGGTGTTACTTACTTAAGTTACATGTCTAATTTGTAAGTCCAGACCCCTCGCTTAAAACCCGGCGTCGATGGCTAAAATTGGTCCATCGGGAAAAGAAAGACGTTCACAGTGTTAGTTTAGACATTTATTTTACACTAAGAAATTGTTGTCATATCACGGATTTTGAAAGCAAACGGTGTCGTAAGCATTAAAGTTGGCCTCTCTTTACCACACAAAGTCGCGATATTTTGTTTTGCAAAGCGTCGCACAGCTGATGCGACTGTATCGGCCATTCTTTGATTTCCGCTTTGCTCTAATCAATCATGCCGGGAAGGGTGTACTAGTCTCTTAAACATAATAAACTGCGACCAAACGGTATTATTTTCCTGTATAATGCATAAAATCTTGGAATACTGCAGCCCCCCGTTTAGCGATGACGTCATATCTTACCGAGGTGTTACGGTGACCAGTAACTGACATGTGTTTACGAGTAGTGCGAGTGCCGAGAGAGACGTATTACCACTTTCTCAAAATACACAACTTTTGTGTGCCAGAATATATGGAAGGCACAATGTACAATTTTCCTTTCACTGTAAAGTGTGGAGGTTTCCACTGTACACTCAAAATGAATAATTTAAAACTTTCAGAAAACGTAATGCAATTTTTTTTTTTTTTTTCCACAAAAACAACACCAACTCTTGGTGATTGGGTCCATGTCAAATAAGGTCCCAACTTCAATGACATTACTTATATAGAGTCATACTTAACAAATTCAAATAGGGCTAGGGTGCAACAGTTCAGAAAGCTTTCCCCTCATTTAGTTAATTACCCACAACATAGGAATATTAATCTACATGTAATATAGTCCAATACAGCCAGAAGATGGCTCAATTGTTGGCACATATCTTTCTAATGAATTCAAAAATTGGCTGCTGATATACAACGGAAAGGCGCCCACATTTCCAGTAAACCATACGTACAAATTCCTATAATTTTCTTGTTTCTTCCTATATTTATCCCTATATTCTTGTTTTTTTGTTGGCCCTATACTTTTTTTGCAGGGCGCACGTTGTAGCCCTGTAGCTGTTAAAAAAATTAAAGTGCCATTACTTCTTTTGTATTTTTAAAATAATTTCTTTGAATCAACCCTATATTTTCCCATTGCATTCAACCAGGGGAAACTTATGGGTTTGATTCAAAGAAATTATCAACTACAAAGAAGTATATGGCCCAGTAATTTTTTAAACAGCAATTTAAAAAGAAATTTTTCTTTTTTTTTTTAGCTGTATGGGGGGTTAAGTCCCGTTAACAAAATTAACATTTCGCGTGTTCTTTGGACATTCTGATTTGAGTAAGTATGCAATTACGATATTTCCCTTCTGTTGCATTTATAAAAAATACTAAGTTCTAAGATTGGATTAAAAGAAACCAAAACATCAATTTGAGCATAAAGGAGTCTGCTGCTGACGTTTTGGTTTTTCTCCTCAAATATCGTTAAGGAAAGTGCTCTTTTTTTTGGCCGACGATGATTTTACCGATATGGGTAATATCGGCCTGATACAATTCCGATACGATTATCGTTGAACCTAATTTTGACCCTGTATAATCTTAAGCTACCCCTACAGAATCCATCAATACATTTTTGGTGTATGTTCCTATATGAGGTAGCCTGTGTAAATGCTCTTGCCCCCCAGGTTGTAACCGACCCACATGCCTGGCTCACCCACTACTGAACAAGGTTGGCAGTTTCCCACTCTACCAGTCAATTATAAACCAAGATCACACTACCAAAAATAGACAACATAATGCCTTCATATTTATTGTAGCAAGTTTATTTCAAAACAATTACCAGAATATCCACAAAATGGTAGACAGTTTCAATATAGAAGGTCCCCGGCGGATGCAAAGGAGGTATTGCAATGGAACTTCTGTCATGCACTGTAAGATGTTGTGCAGTAGCGCTTGACGGAATCAGTGGCAATACTCATTTGCATCAGTGGGAACTTCTATATGAACTGTTACCCAAAAAGCATT
>JAMKCH010017298.1:0-79791 GCA_023653785.1 Ophioderma brevispina
GGGATTTAAAGTTACTGCCTTAAGATTGGAAGTTATACCAATCGATTTAGGAAGCCAGATGGTATCGAGTGAAAGCTCACAGACATCCCCCCTCTTGGCATTAACACGAAGGGGTAGCCAGTGGCGTACCGAACGGTGCAGGGAAACAAGTTTCCCCTCTGTCTTCGAAACTTCAGGCAAAATTGGGCAGAATTAGTAAATTGGACAATTTTCTCTCGCTACGCGCGGCGCACTGTGTCAAATTCAGACCTAATGGAGAAATCACCGGTAACGATTAATAACAAATTTTGCCCCCCTGTTGGGACGCCTTAGGAAATTTTTCCCTCTGCTCTGGTCGACTGCCCGGCACACCTCTAAATTAACAGGGTTTAAGTAAATCCAAATTATTGTGACTAGGGACCAATCCCTTTTTAGTTAATTTAAAAATTAAATCTTATAGAGTTCAAATTCTAATCATAAGATTTATTTTACATCTAAAATGGATTGGTCCCTAATCCACACATCCTTTGGGAGTTTAATTTACATCCTTGTAATTTAAATGTACGGCCACTGGGGGGGTAGCTATTATTTTTCCCAATCCTTATGGAGTTGGTCGTTTGGGGTTCTCTGTTTTTTTCATTTTCTTTTTTTTCGAATTTTTTCTCATTTAAAACCGGACACCTTGTTTTCTTCTGCCTGGAACTTCCCTTTTTTCTTAATTTCTTCTGACCCGAGTGGCCAACTATACTCTGCCTACTGTTTTTTTTCCCCTGTTCGGTGCTTCCCTGTACACCATTGTTATTCGGATTTCTATTCCTATTCCTGCTTTTCATTCAAGTGGAAAGCAGCTTGGTTTGTGCTGCTGCTTTTTCATTCACAATTCACTTCCACAATGAACTGACCTCTGCTTATTGCAACTATTTTTAACTAATGGAGAAAGAAAGGTTTTGTCTCTTTCGAAACGTTGGTTTTTAACTGTTGTTTGTATTAAATAATTTTTCCCCCTTGATAGACGTTGTGTCACTAATTGCCCTGTGTTTAATAGATTCTTGTTGTTCCTTGAACACTTTGGGTCCATCTTGCTGGCAGTACAGTTTGGAACAGTATTTACGAGTTTGTTAAAAATAAAAACAAAGCATTGATAAAAACTGATTGCAGACTACATCACATCACGCGCTCATTCCAACTTTGTTCAATAGATCGCAGCTCCAGCAATTAGCGATAACCAACTCACCTCACACAAGGTTCCCCCAGACTTTCTCCTTCTTGAGGCTCTGACAATATTGGCTCCCAGCTCCAATAGCTAACGGCGCTATTCCTTACGCCGAATCTGGCCTCTTTGGCAGGGTGTACACACCCGCCGAACTCATAGTCCCATACAACGGTCAAGAATAGGGCCGCTCGATTCAGTTGACTCACATTGAGCTCCACGCTTTTTCCGTTGTTGTCTGGCGCCCCAGACCTTTGGCTCCAAGTGGGACTATATCTCCTTTGACGCCAGTAAGGCTTGGCGGGGCAGATCTCATAGCGTTACAAAGGTGACGCACGCCACGGAAGTACTAATTTTTCTAAATAAATGTCTCCAAAATTATAAAAATCATTTCTACGCGAGTTCTCACGTCCTATGTATTCACATTTTCTTCTTGAAAATGAATTAAATGTCATCCCTTTTTTCACCGAATACCAGTGCCAACGATGACACCACGTCTCCATTTGACTCCTGCCAGTAACGGCGCTATTGATAAGTCATCCGCCGTCCGCTATGGCATAGGACAAGGGACTCCAGATTCTCTGAACCTGCAGAGCCATTGTTATTATCCATGACGATGATGTTATCACCGCCCGATTTTGATTGAGCTATAAGCCTCGCTCACAATAAAATCAAACTCGAGCCTTTCTGCGAGTCCCGATAAATTGACTGTAGGCCTATATTTCATCATGTTTTTTTTTCAAAATGGAAACGAAAATGACAATGTAATGAAAGAATATGCTTGGCAAGCTGTGTGACGTAACATGGCCAGAACCAAGACTCATAACTTCTTCTTTTAAATGATTATTCGGACCGTTCCTTGTCGATTTCATATCGGTGAATTATGTTCGATTTCTGCTATAACGCGGTAAATTAATAGCTTTGAATGGAACTGGTTGGTTCCGGTGTAGAAGTAATTATGGTCTTGCGGGGGTAACTCTGGGAGGGTGGGGCAACACTGATAGGGCAGGGGTGGGGGTGCTGAGGGGGGTTGGGGGGGACTGGCTTGCACGCAAAACATTAGTTTTCGACGTCTGTATATTCCGTTATCGTCTATGAAGTGGGGGGTGGGGGGGGGCCCCGGACTGGTGGCTCCCGCCGACATATCTGCTTTCCAGACACCGGGTTTGGTTTTGCGCAAGATGATTGGCGGCGGCAGTTTTTTGCCAAACCAATTTATTTTCCGAATTGTGTTCACCACTCGATTCCCTTTCGAAGAAATGATGAAATATATGGGCCAAAGTTAATGAACACACAGTAGAACCTCTAACTTTATTTATTTTCTGAAAGAAGGCACAGGAACCAGGTTCCTGGTGGGGGGTGAGACCCCATGTATTGAGGTACAAGCCCAAACAGTACGTAATCATTGTAGGAGTTGTGGGGAAAGTTAATGGCTGCTTGGGGAATCCCAGTGAATTGGGTTGGTTTCGGTTTGAAAATAGAAGCTCTGAGTTGGATGCGGGAATATTGCGCCCAGAAGCTCAAGAATCATGTGCATGTTGAGGTGCCATAAACATCAAGAGATTGCTGGTCACAAAGAAAGAGCGAACATCACTGGCCAGTCTGCAGTTGGGTCTCAATTACTGAACTCCTGTTCCATTGAAATGATAGGCTTCCGTCAAGGTGAAATCTGCACCGAGGATGATTGGTGACTGGGCTGGTCTGGCATGTTTGATGCTTTGTGAGCATTGGGTGCATGGTTGGGTGCAAGCACGTTACCAGTTTTGATGTCTTAAATGGAGTCCCGATATATTGTACATCCAGGCATCTCCTCAGACATTGACACAGCGGTTACCATGGTTTTTCAAAAACTATAGCCTACCAAGGATCGGCTGTAGACAATCCTCCCGACGGCCGAGCTGTATGTTACATGGGTCCGATAACTATGTACTATCATCTTACTCTGGTCAAGAACGCGTTGCGACAGTTTGGACTTCGACTGAGACATGAATCGTTGGACAGTGGTAAAAATAATTTCCGAAGACCGTGCATATTAAGTTGCATATTGTTACAATACAGGTTAAACCTACCCTTTCAAATGATAGACCAAAGTAAACTAATACGAACAAAATGGATATTTTAGTAGTTATTTGTCCGTACTGACAGTGACAACACGTTGGCCCTAATTGAAGTCATAATCTTTAAACATGCCATTTTCTCCTTTTTTTGACAATTCTTCATTGGATAAGGTAACTTTTGAGAATTCTTCCTACTACATACTTATCCTTCCACATTTTATGCTATTCCATTCCTCTATTCCTGCAACTTTCAAATTGTTTACTCTTTAAGGTAATGATAGTGATTTTATTAACAGGCACAATCAGTGATTTGGCTTGGATCAGAAAATAAAAAAAATCAAATTGTTTGCATGTCAGACCCTTTTGGTTCAAACCATAGCAAATCATAATGTAACCAGTACAGGTACCCTAACATAAACCTGCAAATGATAAGGACATTTTTTTAGTCATTACTTTCCATACGGACATTCAGCTCACTATAACACGCAATTGAATGGAATTCTACTTGAATACTGATATTTTCATCTTCCATTTCTGTCAATTTCTCAGGTGGAAAAATAACTCATAATTCTATTCTTAAACAAAGACTTTATACTTTTACTTTAACAGCTATTCCTATGCACATTTCGAATATTTTGGAATTCTTCGTGTGGAGCACTGATAGTGTCTTTTAGCCCCATTACATTCGGTGCTCAGTCGTGCCGCACACTCTATACCAAAGCATGCTTGGAGTGCACCCTCCCGTGTAAACAAACGAGGCAATATCTGAATACGACAACTTTTATACTTTATGTTTTGAAGAACAGATGGACATCACAAAGATGATAGACGAATCATACATTTTGATCAGACGTTAGTACAGACGGTATCAGACGTTAGTCTGTATCGGAATTGGTCTACTTTTGAAAATCCAAAAAAGGTGCCGGACAGAAGACAGTAAGTTTGCACGTATTGGGTGTGTGGGTTTACGGCTTTTGTAATTGTGAGAAAAGATTTGGACTTCTGTCAACGGTTTGGGAGGGGGAGAGGTGTTGGGAGCTATAAATTGGATATGTTATGGTGAGTCTTATCCGGTGCCGAAAAGGCATTGTGTTGTTGTGTTGGTGGAGCGAAAAAGGTTGTCATTTTTGGCATGAATTATGAGGCAATTTTATTCAAGAAATGAGTGACATGCATCTTACAGACTTGCAATGTGGAAAATTCCATGTTCCTAAATGGGGAGTATCATATTGAGGCAAAAGTATAATGAGTATGATCGGAGAGAGGTGGTGCGAATAAAAGTAAAAAATATTGGAAATCTTCAAGGTATATGTGTATGGCAATGATTTTTAACAGAGAACTTTATACGTGTTCTAAAAGGACTATAGTTGTTGTTGTTTGTTCGGACCGAATGTACCTTTTTGGCGAGATGGGTGATTGCATTGTGGACTGAAGAGTTAATAAGAATCCAAGGTATCAAATCCCCCAATATCCCACAATACATTGTGTCAAAGTATCTTAAATAATGCTGGTAAATAGTGATTAAACATCGCGATCTATATATGCAGTCTAATGCCTCATCTATTGTATTATTGGATATGGTGAAATCTGATTGATCTAATCTCATACTGTGGCCTCTTTAATCATGCTTTAATGGTATGTTAAGAATTGAGTAATCAATCCAGTATTCCCATAATACATTGTTGCCAAAAATATCCTGAATACGTTGCGTATAGCAGAATCGTTACAGATGTTATGTCAAAACCTCATCTAAGTCCATATTGTGATGTGGGATATGTGATTCGTGTAGGATATGGTGAGATACAGGCATATTCCTTTAATTGGCCTGGCCACTTAAGCGCTCCAGGGGCTTTCTCTGTATAGGCCTACTGTTATTGTCCTAATTGACAATGTTTCCTTGTTGCTAACTAATAGATAAAAAATACTTTTGCTTTGGGTGTGGACAGATTACGTATAATCCAAAAAACAATGGTTGTAAATGAGAAAAAATCAGCCCATTGATTTTAAACATGACATGCTGTCAATATAGTTCATTTTTGAGGTATGAGGACCATGTTCATGCAGATTGGAAATGAAGGCCGGCTGTAAGGAATGATAAATAGAAGAATATTCAGAGACACGGAGAATATGGGAGTGTGGGGGGGGTGGGGCACTCAACGTTTCAGGTAGGGAATGTGTGTGGCCTGCTTTGTTAGAGACGTTAGTCGGTATATTAAAAATTGGTATACCCCCTTTTGCGGGTCCAAAAAAGTGTCAGGCAGGAGACAGTAGATGTGCACGTCAAGAGAAAGAGAACCCAGGGGGCAGTTGGGAAAGGGAACTCTGGGTAGTTGCGAAGGAAATCTGGTAGAGGTTCATGGTATTGCAACAACGGTATGCCATTTATATTCCGTCAGGCGCTTCTGCCCAATCCTCATATAGCGCATGACGGATCAATTGTAATACAAAAAAAGAAGAAAAAAAATAAAAAAAAAAAAAAAAAAAACTGAAGTTTTTTTTTTAAAAAAAAAAAAAAATGGGACCAGGGGTCGTTGGGATGGGTAGTTGAGAATTGGCCATATAGATAAAAAGGGTAACTGTTGGGTATTTGGGATAGGGTATGGAGGTAATGTAGAAATGTGCCCTGGTGTTATTGGAAGGAGGAACCTGGGTTAGTTGGAAAGGGCCACCTTTGGTAGATGAGAAGGGGGATCTGGGTTAGTTGGGAAGGGCGCTCTGTGGCAGCTTGGAAGGGCTCCCAGACGGTTGTGAAGGGGATCTTGGGTAGTTCGAAATGAAGAAAAGACCTTGGGACTTTGGGGCAGCTATTAAAGGGGGCCCTGGTATAGTTGCAAAGGGGCCCTGTGGTCGGTAGTCAGACAGGAACCCTAAGGTGGTGACAAAGTTTACTAATGCTACAGGTCACGTCTGATAAGGTTCCGCACGGAACCTAACAACCTTAACCCTAACAAACAACCTGCCGCAAACCGCGAAAGCCGAGAACCGCGAAATTCTAGTTTTCTTTGTTGTCGTTGTGTTTTTTAATTGTTATTTTAATATATAGGTTTTCCCAGTATAGTTTAAAGCATTTTTCATTATGTTTTATGTCTCGTTAAGTTGTTTTTCATCCCAATGTGCGTTTGTTTAAAACAATTTCGTCTTTGGTCAATCATATTATGTGATCAATGAAATTAACTTTACTTTCATACATTTTCGATGGTGATCAATTTAATTTCGCCGTATCCATCAGAGTCCATCATGAATTACAAACCAATTTCGTCTTTGGTCGTTTAATTTCACATTTAGCTCAGTATTTCGTCTTGTGTGCTGTATGCACAGGCCATCTAAGAGATAGGCATAAATAACATCAGCAAAATTTATTATTAAATCTTTTTTTATCTCTTTTTTCTTTCTTTCTCCTCATTTTTCTTTCTTTCATTCTTTCATCTCATTTTTCTTTCTTTCTTTCACTTCAGTTTTCTTTTTCTTTCACCTCACTTTTCTTTCACCTCATTTTATCTCTTTCACCTCATTTGTTCTTTCTTTACTTTTATATCATTATTTATTTCATTTTTTGGTTTTCTTATATCTTGTTGTGTATTCTTTGTGCTTGATATATAAACAAAGGAAAAACAGAATAATTTTGATAAATTTTGCTGATGTTACAGGTCATGGCCTATATCAGCACACGAGACGAAATATACTTAGCTAAACGTGAAACTAGCTACCAAAGACGGAATACTTTGTTTATTTCGAATGATGGGGCATGGTCATGACGAAATTAAATTGATTTTACACGAAAATAATATGGAAAATAATGTTAATTTATTGACATCATATCTTTAATTATTGACCCAAGACGGAAGTGTTTTAAAGGAAAGCACATTCAGATTTCTTGGGAAGAAAAACAACTGAATGAGGTACGAAATGTATGAAATGTTTTCTGGCAAACCAATAGAACATGTTCTCGTCATAATTTGACCCTAGCCTGTAGGACTGTTAACAAAAACGCCTTTTCTTGCCCAGAACAATCAGAGACTGGAACACATTGCCGGAGAATATTGCAACCATACCAAACGTTCAAGTCGAGGACCGTCCTTTGTTATTGTAATAACTTCTGATTATGGGTAAGAGTAGGAAGTCCGTCTTCTCTGTTAAAGGAAATCCTCTTAGCATGTCTTCGACTTCCAATGTCCTCGCGACTACTTCCAATGGGTCGCAATCAATAGTTGGGAAGTCGTATCCATTCTCGATAATAATTGCCTAAATTGGTGGTGAGGTGGAATACATTCTTGACCAGAAAATAATGCCAGGTAGCCTTTAGCGACATAACTGAATCACTCCCAGTCTTCCACATCAAAATAAACAGAATATAATAAAAAAACATTAATCCAAATCATAAATTTTCTACAAATAGGTAGGGCCTACATTGTAATATATTGATTGTATCGTTATTGTTGTTCTGAATGAAATAAATGCAGCCTCTGAAACTATCAAAACATCACTATACGCCTAGGCTGTAAATCTTATGGTAAAATATAGTACCATGTTACACGAGCGGTATTTTAAAGGCCGACTCAGAGATTTCCCGATGAGGGCCCTCAATTTTCAAAACAAATTGTGTTTTTTTGTGCATGTACATAAAGCTTGTCCATATACTACTCCTGTGGAAATAGCTAACTTCAAAATCGAATCCTTCATATGAAAATCACATCTTTGTTTTTAAATTCGGATCCGAAATTTTGTTATACCCAGTATCCGATGGCCTGTTATTTACACTAAATGTTTACTGCCTCAAAACGAAACTCCGATTCATCTCAGAATTTGGAATGATCATTCTAGGTGACGATCTTTAGTTCTATTTGACTATTTTTAATTATATATTTAAAAATTATCTTCAGAATCTCTGAGTCAACCTTAAGGGAGAAACAAACTGAGATAGACTGCATTGACACTCATTCTCATCAAATGAATCGATCACATCACCATCGATCACTCACTTCCGCAAATTAAACCCATTGGACCAAGTGCTTGTGAGATGTCCACGACCAAGACGTCCAGAGCGGTTCACTTATTACCATAATTAAAAACGTCATTACAAGTAACAAAGGACGGTCCCTCGACTTTGAACGTTCCTTTCAGACACCATCTTATTTAAGCAAGCAATTAAAGTACATGTCATCGTACAAGCAAGCAACTACAACACAGCCAGACTAATGTAACCATCTGCATGCGCATCAACTTCTGTTCGTTCGACTCCTTGTAGGAGTGTTGGACAGTATTTATCCAAGATCAATATCAAGGTAAAGTATGAAACCCAATTCACACTAAATACGACGTCGTGCATCTCAACCAACCATCTGTCCCCACCCGCTGTTGTAAACAATAGTGCGTGTTGGCTGTGGCGGTTCTGTTTGTTTATGTTGAGGGATTAAATACAACAAAAACATTTTAAATTTTACATAAATTACAAATTAGTAAAGATTGATGAATTAAAAAGGGAAAATACTGACATTTACAACAGATTCCGGAGTCGTCAAAACTAAATTTTCCGAACTAGTTCTAAACAGAACAATCATTATGAGATCTGCGAAACGATTTTTGACCCGGAACAAGGGCCGGTAATTCCCATCGCAATTGGATTTGCGTCGGAATAACGTTGAGTTTGTTGTGTAGTCCTTTGTTTGGACTAAACCTGTGGTCTGACAGTTTTTGTCCACGTAGGAAGTAGTCGGAAAACCAACGCATTTTACGGAATGGACGATAAAGGCAACCCTTTAAATGATGAATGATTTTGAGTCCATTACTTATGACAAGCAAACATCCACCAGTTAAGAGGTCTATTGTAAAGACATCGACTCGTGAGAATGCGATACATTTCTTCGGATTTGGGGCCATTCGAGAACAATTATTTGTTGGGGTTTGGGTGTCACGAGTTACGCGATCTTGAATCCACAACTGTTGGGATAAATAAAACAATAATCTTTACGTTTCAAAGATGTATCTTTACCAAAAATCAGATCTGGAAGGATCACCCTACGGTTGAAAAAAACATAGTGCCGAGTAAAGGCGACAAATGTAGACCCTAACATTTGAAATATAAAAGTATTTAATTAGAATTATGGGAGATTATGATTTGTTTGTGCTCATACAAGAAGATGACTTATTTATTTTGGGGAGAGATATGGATTTTGTTGGTCAAGGAGCATTGGAAGAGAATTTTACAATGGTATACCAACTCATGAAGTGGACATGGAGGTTACATATTGCAGGAGAGAGGCTGGTAGGTGTTGTGATAATAAAACCTACATCAGTCAGAGTAGTAGAATAATCGGTAGAAAGAATTTGTATTGTGCCACTATTCTATGAAATGAATTTGGCAGCCTCAGGAATAAACTGCATGTTGAAGCTAATGCAGTGGCAGAATACTAAATACTGTCCTGCTGAGCATGACTCCTCCATATGTACAATTATATAATGCCATAATCAAAGGAGGAGTCATGCCAAAAAGTGTGTAAATGATATGACAAAATTTTTGCCTCACATTCTCCAATAATTTCACGCTTCCACGCCAAATAAAGATTACCTGATTCCACTTGAAAGTATTCAATAGAGTGTTATCAACAACATGTAGTCATAAATATCGTCATCAACTCTTTGAAGTGAAATTTAAGAAATTCCAAGAATTTGTTTAAGATTCTGACTGGTGACTAAGGTCCCAATTTTGTATTGCTTATTTTTAAAGCCCACACGCATTTTATTTAAAATTGGATTTACTGGTGCTAAAGGTAGAAGGAGAGGAGTGTTTCCGTGAAAGCAACGGTGAAACTTTGAATAGGAATAGGTTAAGGGTAAGATGGGGTGATGTTGTCAGTGGCGAAATTGGAGGCTACCACAAAAATGTCAGAGTTGATTGCACATATGTTTTGGGATCACATATAGACTGTTTTAAAGGCATTACTGTTAAAGAAACGTCATGGGAAGTCCCAATCATTGGGACCTATGACTGTTAAAGCATAATGTAAAGGAACGTCATGGGAATAGTCCCAATTATTGGGACTAACTAAATTCATCCCTAATCAGTGATGTTTTGGTATCTTTAATTGGAAAATGACTGAATTTCAAGTGCTCAATCGATCATATATGACCGGGGGGCCCTGACATTGGAAAGATGGTACGGGTATGTGCGGCCCTAAGACCCCTTTTCGTCTCGCCAGCAGTTCCCCAAGGACCCCCAGTTGAACTGAAAAGCATAATTCAGTTCTTAAGGGGGTTTTCCCCCCTTTTCAAAAAAATGTTGCCTCAGAAGCTGAATTTAGTCCAAATTTCAGCTCCCAAGCCTGCAATTTCTCAAAATTTAGTTTCCCAAGCCCCTACTTTTGGAGCCAAAATCCTTCCCAAGCCCCCAAGTCGGAATCGGGGCCGCACAGCTTCCTGAAATAGGTGAGTGCCACGTGGTGGCCGGGAATCATACATGTGAATGCTGTGTCATGATCAAGAGCAATGAACCCATGTTTGCAAAAAAATGTTTGCATTTCATGAAAATGATTCTACTGTCACCCTACACCCATCGAATGCGTGTCCTCAGCTTAGTTCAAGTGACGAACCCTCATCAGACACCAGAACAGACATAGGTTCACGCGCAGCATGTTTTTTGACATCATTTACTGGTACTTTCATTGGACAGGAGTAAAACTCTACTCAAAAGACTATTACTGGACAATTATGTTCATAGACCAGTAGTGAGTGGATAGGAATCCATGACCATTTCACACCTAGATTTAGCTTTATCAACACCTCAAACAATGGAAATTGATTGTCAGTGCTGCTTGTTATGTGGGGTATCATTGATATTACAATGCACACAAACCTCCTTTTCCTTGATTTTGTGCTACCCTAAGGACTAATTTACTGTAAAATTGTGATAACCGAAAGACTAGTACACAGATCGAATTTGTGTTAGTGGTAATACACCCACTAACACAGAGGAAGGTAATTTGAAAAACATGTTACACCCATCTTACCAGTGTGGACACCAGATGTTATTTGTTACATGCCTAACGTGATAACACAATAACTATATCATGAATCTGACTTACCTACATTGTAGATTCACATGGTAAGACATGCACTTATTACCACATTTTTTGAATGCTCAGTCCTGGAAAAACCAAAATTTCCTGGCAAGCCAGTCCTTTATTCCCGCGGGCATATGAAGAACTAAAGATAAGTTTTTTATACTTGGGAGTGAGTGAGTGAGTGTGTGTGTGGTGTGTGTGTGTTGAGTGAGTGTGTGTGTGTTCTGTACAAGGGTACATTGTTGGAGTAAATATAGGTACATAGCTACATTGTGGGCGTTGTTGTCATTATGGGAGTACCCCACACTGAATCTCTGCCAAATGCTGTTTTTGGCCTCTAGGGGGGGGGGTGGGGGGGGGTATTTTTTTTGGTGTGGGGGGGGGGTGGGGGGGGGGGGTGGAGGAATAGGTCTAAGCTAGCCTATGGGTGCCCACAGCGTTACACAGGGATTTTGTATATTGCGTGAGGGTGTAAAAACTTATACCAAAATAATCCCACAAGTGTATGAAAATACCTACAAATACCCCCACAATGCATGTACCGATTTATACACAAAAACACACAACTTTGTGGGGGTAATACCACAATGTCCTGTACCTCTTGTCGGTATGTGTGTGTGTTGGTGTGGGATGAGTGAGTGAGCGAGCGCGCGAGCATAAAGAACTTTCCGAAATGATAAATAATAAATTAAAGGTTTCCGTTTAAGCCCCTCATAAGTCCTTAGTCCTGCTGAGCACGACTTCGGTGTTTTGTCTTTCACTTCTGTTGTTAACTTTATCGAACCCGAAGTCATGCAAAGATCTGTCATTTTCAACAACCTTTAAGGTTCCATTTTATAAACTCACCCAATCACTACTCCAAAATGGGTCCGACTTACCGACTGTTAACTCACTTTTATCTTGACATACTCTACAATACTGTGGGACCTTTATTTTTTCACTGATTTACACTAAAATTGATCAAAATTTCGTGATTTTCGCAGGTTGCCGATCTTACGTTTTCAGTCTAAGTGCCAAATTTATCGCATAGGGGTCAGGGGTGCACGATGTAAAGGTCAATGGATAACATGTGCTTGTGCTAATCAAACAAACAACAGTCTCTTGAAATGCTTGATGAGACTGACCTCTATCGGGCGCTAATGTTGGATCCGTCTTGTTGTAACCCAGTCCTGCTAAGCATGACTTGTCTGGCCTTATCTTTTATCAACCTTACATATTTTACTGGCCCTCAAGTCATGCAAACATGAACTCGGGACCGATGTAGAAACAAGTTTGCTCAACTTAACGCTTCTCTAAATGAGTCCATGTTTAGCAAACTTACTTACTTTTGGGCTGTAAGACATCGGTAGACAACCCTTAAATGTTTTATGTAGTTTTTCAGAAGAACTATAACTTAAATACCATAGTTGATGCCTTTTTCAGAGGACTATAATTTCACTTCACAGACTAAGTCCAAACCGGAAATCCAAGTGACATGAGACAGGTGAAGGTCCCCCATACCTGTGCGACCCAATTTTGTAAACATTTTAAAACCCCATGCTATAAAAACTTCCAGTCAGGCAGTACGGTCGCAGCGAGCGATTTCAGCGCTTGAGCATGCGTAACAGTTGATCTTGTGTCAAAGTCGGTTTTGCGCATGCTAATCGCTCGCTTTGACTGGAAGTATGTTACAGGCTTCAGGCGAAAGAAAGGTGTAAAAATACCCATACACTTTTTGTAGTGATAGCGCACACCGACGCGGTCCTAATTCTTGCAGTATGACGTTTTGACATAGCGTGAATAATAAGCGCCACGTACGACCGCTGATCATGAGCTCACTTCATATAGTATGCCTCTCTACTCTCTGGTTTTCGACGACTTTCCCGATTTATTTTGGGTCTTTAATTTCACTGACCTCCTGTGCTGACCTACCGATGCTGTCTTGCGCCATCATAAAATAAAATCACAGGGAGTTTGGACGGAGAAAGTGAAACTTACATTTAGAACATTTTTTTTAAATAATCTCGGGAATCGGGTAAAACAAATGTGTGCTGTACATGACGGCATTTCTCAAGATCTTGTAAGTATTATTGACATCCAAAAGAAATTTCTTGTGAAAGTCCACAGCACTGTGTATTTGAGTGCTCGTACCATGATTACATCAGGTATTTCTTATTTGTTACCTGGTCCGGTCCTTATGTCGCTCGAAAATGACATCTCTGAAAACCCTCTGTTTACGCATTAATGACACCACTACTAGTAATCATGCTGACATTGCTGCGTGCTTTTTACAAGCATTTTTCTAGTAAATTTGATGGTATGGTAACAATACTCTTGATCTTAACTCTTTAACCTGAACACGCTACTTCCCATGGTGACCTCCTCTTTGTTTTTGGATCTGTTTACAGTTGGATGAAGGGTTTTTTCTAAGAAACTCTGAAAAATCTTGATTGCACAAATCCCCGACCTGATGAAATTCTTCCACATTTTCTTGAAATCAGTTGTAATGAGCTTGCTCCTGTATTGTGTGATTTGATTTATTTCTTATCAGAAAGGTGGAGTTCCAAAGGCTTGAAAGAACTAATGTTGTTCCTGTTTTATAAAGGTGGTGATAAGCCGAAAGATATGTAGTTAGTTACCGTCCTGTCTCACTGACTATATTTTTGGCAGGTTATTGGAGAAGTTAATTTCTGTTCGGATTAATGAAATATGTAAATGAACATAATTTTTTGTCCAGATACCAGTTTGGCTTTCGCACTGGGAGAAATTTGAGCAATGGTGGTTTAAAGTCTTCTTCATCTTCTTAGCAAATCTCTTGTGATGTAATGTAATCTTGTAGATGTTTATTTTTCTTGGTTCAGCTCTGCATTTGATCAAAGTAGACCACAACATTTTACTTTCAAAAACTTCATTCATTGGCATCCGAGGTTTTCTTCTTCAATGGATTCAAACTTTCTCTTCAGGCGGAGCAGCGGTTTTGTTCCAAGGGTGGCAGTTTCAGAGGGTTTCTGTAACCTCAGGTTGGGGTGTCCTCAGCTCTGTTCTTGTTCCTATTTTCCTTCTTACTTTTTGTCAATGATTTAACTGATGTTGTTTTTCTCCCTCTTCGTTTTTGCGATGATCACACAATACTTCGTCCCTATTTTGTAGTGAAAGTGATCATGATGTTCTTCAATGATATCACAACATTTTTGTAAATGGGGACTATTCTACTAAGTTGCCTCCATCTTTCTAAGTGCTCCGATATGCACATGACTAGATCTAAGTCTCCTGATATTTGTGATCCTTTTACATTTGGTGAGAGTATACTGCTGAAGTTAACAATTTCAAATTACTTGGTGTTACTTTTCGTAGGTCTTTTCCTTTTGACTACTATATAACACTGTAAACAACAAAATGTCTTGAATTGGGAAAAATCATCTTGAATTTAAATACCAAGTACAAAATAGGAATTAACTTTTGTTGCATCAGTGAATTCAAGACCCAAATCAATGATATTACAAAGGATTTCTTATACGCTGCTACAATTACTGCCTATTATATGAGTTCACCCAGGCAAAGTTAATCTCTTAGACACTCTAATCCCTCACCCAAGATCAACGTTGTGGAATATCTTGAATGCAATCGATTGACTTCTTTTGTATCTGATTGGGTCGTGAATTCATTGTAGTTTTTCTTAGGGTCTTGAATTCATATGCAACAAAAGTTAAGTCCTCATTGTACTGGGTATTTAAATTCAAGATGATTTTTCCAATTCAAGACATTGTCAGTTTTACAGTGATAGCTGCATTTCAAGTAGGTTCAACTGTCTGGCTTCTCACAGATGGCACAAGAAATCTGTCTTCTAATGCACTGATGAACCTCTAAAGCTCTCATCTTGCCCCATATTATTTACTGTGCATTTGTTGGCAGCACTCTCATCAAAGGACATTTGGATGGTTAGAGAATGCAACAGAAAAATTACCAGGACTTTAGTCTTTAAGCAATCACCAAAGACGGATGCTCCGCCACCTTACTGAGCAGACCTTCTTGATTTGAATCTCGTCATGCTCAATATGGCTTTCAAAATTAAAAGGCTTGTTCTGGGTTTTAAGATCTTACATGATTTGACCCCTACTTCTTTTAATTCTTTGATTCAACATAGCCTGTTGCAGAGTACTACTTTTGCACCAATCTGCAAGGACCTTCCTCTTTCTTCATTCTATTTTATTTTCACTTCCACCGTCTTTTGAATGATATCCCTCTATTTGCGTGCTGTCAATAGTTTTTATAACTTTAAGCAGGCTTAAATCACCACTTTTTAAGTTTACTTAATAAATATTGTTAAAATGTAGTGTTTTTATAAATTTTTATTGTCCAGTTGGAAACCACTTTGATATAGACCAGGGTTAAGTGTTTGCTCTTCCACGCGTTTAACATTGACTGATTTTTGGTTTTCATTGGGCATACAGTTGCCTTGCCTATTCTTTTGTTTCCCTGTTAATCAATCTTGCTTTTTGTGCTGTATCTTTTGTTTCTCTTTGGATATGAGAGCACCTTGTGATCGGGTTTTATACAACCCATTCTCTTCTCCAGAATTACTTGCTTTTACTTTGTCAATTTGTATGTATTATATATTTATCATATTTTGTTTTCGTATTTTGCAATAATCAAATAAATAGTATTATTATTATTATTATAGTCCAATGTTAGAGTCAGCCATAAATTGTATGTCAAGACCCTCTATTACGATTATCGGAACTGTGTAAATGATTTGGAATAGAGACTACGATACCTATCTTTCATGAATAATCGATCCATAGTTTTAATGCAAGACATCGATAAGTCTTGGTGCAAAGCGCATGCGTTAACTGTGTACAATATAAACATGGAGGGATTTATTCCCACCAGGATACATGGAAAACACAAAAAAGGTTTAAATTAATGAACCACGACCACGCCAGATTTTGACATCCAATGTGGCACAAGGAAAACTAGCATACCGTACTCAAGAACACGTCTGCAGCTGATTTTTAGATCAGAGCATCGTAAGTACGACACAAGCGGTAATTTTAAGTTGTGAGAACCACTTTTTCACACCACACTGTTAAACGGATTCGAAACTACGATCATCTTGTTGTAACCTCAGAATCAAGAGATACGATAATGTCCCGTGATAAAAGTAACTTCAGAACCTGATGTTACAATCATTGGAACTCCATAATCATACCCCACCCTTTAGACAATAACTGCATCAAAGAAATACATGTAATTCTGCTACACCCGCTGAACACTGATGTGTTACAATCTACCTGATCATGAAGTTGTATAAAACCCTTTTTTCCCTCTTGCTTTTAATTTAATGAATTTCACAAACGACAGTTTTGGGGTAGTACATACATTGTACTAGATATGAAACCACAGATTTGTACATGTATAATTTAATCTTATTGCAGCATAGCAGAATATTGGCAGTATGCAGACTGACCTTTTTGAACTACCACTCTATCAATTTTTGCCACTGAACTTGATTTGGCAGAGGAGGAATATCCTTTGGGAATATTCAACCGCAAATAGGGTCATCAGTGTAGAGGTTAGTAACTCTGGGAACCCAAGATATTTTTTAGTGTTAAATCTGTTTGTGGACATCCATTGCAAAAATAAAAAGTGGAATGTGATTGTTTGACCTATCAAGGTGAAATATTTCCCATAGGAAAAAATATGAAAACAATTGGGCAATCATTTGACTACCAAACCATTATGTGGCTGATTGTATCAGGTTTTTATATTTGTGTCATTATTCTGGGCTACATGAGATTTCCCTCGAGTCATCAAGATTTCCCGGCAAGGATCTTATCCCATCTTGCCGTTTTTTTCCAGACCTGTTGACTGCTCAATAGCATGAAAATAGAGAATTGGAAAGAGTTTCAGGAGTTCTGTGTTATTATTGACATGAGAGAACAAAGGAAGATGTCAAGGAGTTATTTTCTCCCCAATCAATATGGGATACTATTGAATGGGATGAATCATGTTGTTTATTGCATGCAAGAGTGCACACACCATTGCATCGTCCTTAATAAAATAGTGTACTGCGGACAAACACATGATTGGCCTCCTGATCCCATTCAGTAGTTATTGATTGGGGTGAGAAACATAAATCTTCCTTTTGTTCTCATGTCAACATAACACAGGAACTCTGAAACTGTGTCCACAATTTCTCTTGGATTTTTATGAGATTTGTAATTCAAAAAAAGGTTATGTGTATGGCCTTTGGATTATGTAGTATCATTCAAGGTAAATAAGTTGGACTTTGAGACAATTTTCCGGTATATACATTACCACGAAAATATTAAATTGGCTCAACAGAAAGAGTCCATTCTCTGGCATTTTTCTTGCTTATACGGGGCTGACAAAGATTTTCACTGGCATTTATCCTTCTTTTTCGAAGAGGGAGGGGGAAGGATGGGTGTTAGTATGCAAGATGGCGAGGTGTCCGAGCGGGCTAAGGCGCCGAACCGTCGGCAGGGTATATGATGAGCCCGACCAAGCGGCCCTGGTCGATTCCGCAAGAGTAGGTTTCTTGGTCATACTCAATAATTCCTATAAGAAGGTCGGAACTTGCTAATGACACAACATGTAGTGTGAATATGGAATTTCCCCTCGCTCACCACCCATTGCGCACATTAAATTTTTTTTTTTTCAGGTATATGCAATGGTGCCCAGGTTGCCTCATGGTTCGGAGAGTTTTATGTAAAGCTGTTTTGGTCCGTGTTTCAGTGGAGTCAATCCTGAGCAACGTAAAAAGTTGCAGACCCTATCGAAAAGAGTAGGGGATCACCCGGTCTGTTTACCTGCACTCCCACTCTAGTCCTAAGACAGAGTCCTGGTCCCGGTTGCCCCATTGAGGGGCGTTGGACAGTAAGAGACAAGACAAGACAAGTTGGTGTTGGGAGATTGGGTGTTGACTATGGGGAGACTGGTGTTTGGTAGGTGAAGATGGGGTTATTTGGTAGGGAGGAGAATGGGGTGTTGGGTAGGTGGATATGGGGGTTGGATGTTGGGTAGGGAAACTGGGGTGTTGGAGAAGGGAATGGGATGCTGGGGGAGGGTGATTGGTTGTTGGAGAGGGGCAATGGGGTGTTTGGAGAGAGAGCTGGGGTGTTGGAAGGGGACTGGGGTGTTGGAGGGAGATGGGGTATAGGGAGGGGGAGGGGGTGTTTACGGGAGTGGATTGGTGTTGGGGGACGTGGGGGTGTTTGGGGGAGGATGGGTGTTGGGGATAGAAGATAGGGTGGTTGGGGGAGAGAAGATAGGGTTTGGGGAGGAGAATGGGTTGTGACCATTGTTTGGGGAGGGGCAGGTAAGGTGTTGGAGAGGGGGGAAGATGGGGTTTTGGAGTGTAGGAGAGGGCAGCAAAGAAGCTGGGTTTGTTTGCAATGGGGAGAGGATGGTAGGGCGTCGTCTCTATTTAAACTCTAAGTTTCATTTAAATTGTATATTTCTTGTTTGGTACGGCGGCTAAAAGAAATGCTGAGAAAACCAACAAATTGTTTCTATGGTCTATTTCTCTACCTCTATGCAGTGATGTCATAACCTTTATGCAGCTTTTAAGCATGCTTCAAGATATGGCCCCTTTGTGCGTGTGTGTAAAAACGAGTCCTTTCAGCAGCGCGCACAGTTTTAACTAGTGCACTATCAAGATCTCCGCGTCTGACATCACTGCACTGAAGGTAGGTATATACATGGCTTCTGGTCTGAAGGAAGTCGTCACCGGCTTTAAAACACATGCTCCTCAGTGGTGATTATGGCTCTAGATGAGGCTAGATGTTACTGGCATGGCTGAGGAGCCGCGACGCTTGAGCAATTTGATGCTCAATGTGTAATACTTTCACTTGAATCATAAGACATAATCCGCTTTTTCACAATCAATACTGCCTTTTTTTTTTAAAAAATTCCAATATTATTAATCTGTTCACACTTTGAATTTTATGTCACCCATTCCAATGCTTTTTCAATACCTTTTCGCTAACTTAACAGATAAACAAATCCAGGTGGAAAGTGGCATAGCCTATACTTTCACTTAAGGTAATTTGAATAATGTATGTATATTCTAGGATATATTGACCCAAAAGGGCTGGGTGTTTGTGTTTGTAAAGGGAAATGAATAGAGGGACCAGAGGGGATACAATGTAATGTATAAGCTCTCATTTAGTACCTTGACACAAAAAACTATTTTTTACTCTTCTTTTTTTTGAAAGTTACATTTTTTTTGCTACCCTAGGTTGTCATTGCAAGTGAATGATTCTTGCAACTCCAATTGGAATTCCTTAAAAGGATTGTTTTAAAAGAAAATCACACACTGAACACCTGTGATAAACTTGTATATCAGTTTACAATTGAACCATAAAAACTAATTATCTTCTCATTTTATGAGGCGGCTACATCATATCAAGAAACCTCCTGAGTAAGTGGGTGGCTTCTGGAGGACTGTAATGCAAGATCTGGAGCAGTATGCCAGACCTTGAGATAGGGAGGTGTGTCCATGAACACACAGGGGATAATGCACCCAGTCAAGCAGAGTTATGTTATTTTTTGTGGCTTCAAGAAACCAAATACTGAAAACATGTCTTGCTTTTTGGGAGGAGGGGTACAATTTCAAGGTTCAGTATCAGCCAGTACAGGGATTATTTTTGGGAGTGTGCGGAAACTTGAAAAAGTGGACAATTTTTGGACTTACTAACATGGTCCTTCTTTTGTGCTTTTGAACAGCTGATCAAAAGGGTAGACTTTTTGTCAAATTTTCTAATTTGGATTTTTTATTAAAGAAGAAAGGGACCTTTTGGCATTTTGTGGAATTTTTTTGGGGCGGGGGGTGTGCAACCGAAACCCCCTCTAGTTAAGGGCCTGTTGAAGATTGAAGAGAGAAAGGGAAAGAACTTGCAACAGTAGGGAAGCACTTAGATCAAGACCCAAATAATTGCCACCCCCCCGATCACATCAATATAAATAAAAGGATTTTTTCACAGTTGTATTAGTACAAGTAGGATCATATGGTTAAAAGTTAAAGGAATGTACTGCTATCCCTAATACCCCCGGTCATTTTATACGAAATCCCAAAATACAAACAGACAAAATGCCAAAATACCACCAAATTCCACATGTGGAATTTCAGGGTCACTGTATGGTTTGTTTGCAAACATCTGAGAAGGGTGCTTCTGAACCCCCAAATAGAACAAACATACCATGATGTTGCATATCTATCTATCTTAAGGCTGCAGCCAAGATGTGTTACATGTTAGCGCCAAATGTCTGTCATTAAGTTGGGGATGTCAGATGAATACTGCTGGATCTCTCGACCCATCACATCAATGTAGTTAAAGGGGATGTGATGACCGTTTATGGCACGGGGTAACTGCCAACATGTGACCTCTTGAGACTACGTGATCAATCGCAACAATGGACAGTGACCGGCAAACGTGCATGGAGTTGTTGGCAAACAGAAGGTGAAAGTGCAGGGATTATCTCCAATATCAGTGCTTTGGGTTTTGTGGTATGTGCTCATGCCAGGATATGGTTTGTACGAGTTTGCATTTGAGTATGGTGTAGGTGCCTCCAGTTATCCTGTAGGTCTGCTCTTAATGGTCCAGGTCTCAATCCATATAACCAGGATACTCTCTACACAGGCTCTAAAGAACTTAGCTGGTTGGAATTGGAGATACCAGGATTGCCATAAGTGGTGTTGTTTATTGCAGGGAATTCTAAGCTAGTTCTTTGCATGACAGGAAGGGAATTCTTTCGTGCTGTTGGCAACATAGGACCTAGCGTACTTGAAGTCCCTGACATCTTGAGTTGGGAGTACCATCTGTAGTGCAGATAGGTTGATGATCATTTTCCTCATTGAAAACAGATTATACATTGTGATTCCGGCAACATATTGGCATTTAGATGTATGCCGACTTTGTAGGCAGCATTCTCAGTGATGTATTACATGGAGATCTTGTGCACCACAGATCAGATCGGCTGTTAGAATTAGATCATCTGCATAGTCAAGGTCGGTGAGATACTGACTTGGTGACGTTTAGAATGCTTGAGTTGATGGGAAGTCCTGTGTTGTCATGATGTTAAGACTATGTCTGAGGATGTAATCAACCACAATTACAAAGGAGTAGGAAACAAGGAGTATCTCTTTGGAGGATTCCAGTACTGCTCCGAACATCCTTTGTTGGGCCATCATGGTCTGCACAAGCAGAGGGGTTCATGGTGTTTTGGGGGGTGTTAGGGATCTATAGAGGACTTTAATTATGTGGTTGTACATCTAATTAACATAAGAGTAATACCATATACCTTATACTTGATACTCCTATCAATACCACATAATACCACGCTGTGCTACTATCAGGCATTTTGGGTATCGGGGGTTCAGTAGCACCCTTTCCATATGCGCAGCGGGGACCGAGCATTGAAAGTTGTCTAGTTTTCGAGTTACCCTCCCACCATCAACAAAAAAACAACCACCTTTATTTGAAGGATATAAATATTAGAAGATTTAAGAAAATGATGGTTTGTGGTTGACATTATTTGGTGGCCGGGAGATTTATATGCCGAAAAATGAAATTTGGGGGGCTGCAAGTTTAGCCGAAATCTTTAATTTATTTTTATTTTTTAAGAGTAAAATATTTAACATCTCTTTTTATGGATCCTTTTTGTTCTTGAATAAAGGTTTTATAAGTGCAATAAAGGGTTCAGGTAATAACTAGTTTGGTGACACGTGATAAAAGGGTGCGTTTTTTAGAAAAAAGGTGATTTTTGGGCTAAAATTCAAGACCATTATAGATGATATAAAACAGAAATCTCAGATTATAAATGTCAGAGCAGAGATTGATAGTCTTGCATGATGATTAAAAAATGTGTTTGCCTAAAAATTAATAAATCTTGATATTCTTAAGTTTTACCTCAAAAACGTGATTTTTTGACCCAAAAAACACCCCTGCCACCAAAGTTTTTAGACCACAACCATCATTTTTTAAAATTAGTTATTTATATCTTCAATAAAGTGGTTGCGTTTTTCTGTACCGAGGGGAGGGGTGTGTCACCAATTTTGCAGTCCAAACCGCTCTACACATAGAATGGGTACATACGAACCATCCGTGACCCTGAAATTCCCCTGTGTTATTTGGTGTTTTTTGCAGTTGAAGGCTATGGTATTTAGGGGTTTCTTTTGATATTATGGGTATTTAAACAAAAAAAACAATTAACCATTTACACATTTGCTGTTAAAAATGACTGTAGGTAAATAGGGATCTTTGGGTTTATGGGGGCATTTACCACCACACCCCCCAAAACCCCACATTCAGGCCAAGAGAAGTGAGACTTTCTAAGAATGTTTAATTTCATTCTGTTTTTTCCAGGGCTCTTCATATCACTATTACAAACTCGAGATTAAAGTTTAACCACGATGAGATGAGTGACAAAGGTTTAAGCAAGCCTTGACAATATACCATGTGCTGGACCAAAACACCATCGTAAAACTCCACATGTTCTCAACGAGATGGCTTGACCAAACCTTATTAAAGGAGGATCGCTGTTAATCAGAAGAAATTCAGGAAGACAAGTCACGGTACTCCCTGAAGGGTTAAAACAAGTGTGACATGGCCGACAGGAAGTCACAGTTCCATACAAACCAAGTACCAGGTTTGATATCTTCAACTGGGAGTACTTCACTATGACCCATATTTATGGGTCAAGTGACGCTGAGCCTAAGATCCGCTCACCGTGCTAATATAAATATGACATAGTACGAGGCGGCCGGTGCGTTGGTTATGACAACTGATATGAGTCTAGACTCAAGAAGAAGTCAATAATGCGTTTATGTTGTGGTAATCTGGTCAATGGGTACCGTAGGTTTGATCCGGCAAACGCGGATGGAGTACACTTTAGATTTGGAGTTAAAATTGACGGGAGAAAAGAAGGAGATTCAGAAAAGGGTGCACTTGTTGCGACCGAAGTAAATCAAAGTTTGAAATTCGTTTTGCTCATGCCAATGTACAGAGTATACCACACGGAACTATCATCGTTAAGAGTTTTGGTTAAGCAACCGCGAAGAGTCAGTTCGGTATCTTTTCTCGACTCCTTTCCAAAATTTGTCTCGAGACACACGATAAGTCGGCACTGATGCTAATCTTTATTTACACACCATCAGAGCTCGGCACTATGGCAACAAATGGACCTTTTTTTGGGGTCACAAAAGGGGTTGGTCGTGTGACCTACCCTGGTGTAGCGAAGTTGATTCCCAGATTGTTCGATATCTAGTTTTGTTGTATAGATGTTGGTGTTCAAAAAAAAGGGAACGTTCATTTGATAGCTGTAATGGATGTTGTTGCAGCCAATTTCCCAAGGACCGCTGATCTTCCTACACAACGTCAACAGTCGAAACTGTCCACGAATTTTAAAAATCGTACTGTACGCATTGAACCCATCAAAAAATGGACAAGTATTCTTTCCCATTTTTTTTTTTTTTTTTTTTTTCCCCCCCCGTTCTCCCAGTATGACCAGCGATCATATACGGCAAGATACAACCACTCCCATAAACGCATTGACGTCAGCAAGAACATGGGGCATTTTGACAACAATGCTATGACACGCAAGTTTTACAACTCTGACTATGCCCCGCAAGGCCACTCTGGGATGAAAAGCACCCTGGTAGTACAACCGACCACATCCAATCTGACATAGACTTATTCGAGAGTTTCTGAACACCAAGCTGCTGGTTTCCGGCTGTGGAACCAGCTCTTAAACAACATTTCAGGGACGAAGGACATGTCATCCAATCTTCACGAGGATCATACCAAGATGTCTGGGGAGCAGGGCACGAAGGCTTGCTTCAAGGTCGCAACTTGCGATGTTAATTTTCAGCACAGGAGACAGTAATAATGATTTTTGATTATAAAATATGTGTATATTATTTATAATCATAGAAGAAGGGAATCAATTCTGTAAAGATATTAAAATTCCAACTTAATCCAGGGATTTTATCCCCATATGCATATATTTTGACAACAAATTTATATGAAGTGCCCGTCATAAGCATTAATATAAGCACAAAACCAGGGTTCAAAAACAAATTGGGGGAAAATTCTTTCTGGAAAAATGCCCTTGTACCTATCAAACCATTCAATCCGATTAACTTCCCCGGGCACATGTGATGGAGATTGGTCATCGCGGATCCCATCCACCGGTTGTATCCAGACCTCACTTTTGAGGGGGACCCAGGGGGGGGGGGAGGGGGGGGTTGTAAGGACGAAAAATTAGGATGATTTTGCACGATTTTTGGGCAGAACACAGGGGCGGACACCCGAAAAGTACCCCCAAGATACGCCATGCCTTTCCCATATTAATATTGTGATGAAAATGAAAATCATATCCCCATAAGAACATGTTGGCAATCATCATTTGGAGACCAAAAGTGCTCTCGGTAACATTGAGAGCTGGAGCCTGAGAGGGCTTCATACATGCTCCAAAATGCCCCGCACACATGCCTAATGTATTTTATTTTTTTCCAAAACAAATCTTGTATGGGGGTATATTAAACGAAGATATATGGGGATGTGCCGCCAAACATCGCCATTTTCAGTCTTCTGGTAATCAATGCCCCCCTTTTTCATTTTTAGAAAAAAACTATTTATTTTTTCAAAATTTTCTCAAAGTTTGTTAAATTAGTCAAATCTCTGGCATCGGAAGCCCAAACAATTTCTAAATTGCGTTTTAAATGTCAAGTTGAGATAAATAGCAAATTTGGTGGTTAGGTTTGGAGACACCAAATTTGCATCTCTGGGATAGCTATGGAACCCTTTTTGGCAAAAATGGTATAGATATGGGTTCTACTTGCAGACTCTTGGAGGCATTGTCCTACCAAAAAAACAAACTGTATAACCCCAGGATTTGTCGTCCTTGAATTGTGATATTTCTGCGACTATTTTTTGTTTACAGTACTATATTTGCTAAAATAGCAAAAAAATTCACTGTATGCCAAAACGATGCTAAATTGCCAATCTTGAAAAGCTGCCAATGTTAATTGCATTTACAGAGTATTTCTTTTGTAGCGGAAGCACTATATTAGTACATAGTTTATTTGTGTAAATTGTGAGTGTTTGTAATTTGAATGAACTATATTGTAAAAATATCGGATGGCGATATTTGCACCTCCTTTCTACATGGGATACTGCTAGCATACATAATAGGGGTCGGCCAGACAGCTGGCTGAAAATGAATTCCAAAAGCCACAATGGTGTGTATGGGTATTAATTGTAAAATCATGAACAAAAAATAACGGTTTGTGAATTGCAGAGTCCACTGAGATATAAAAAAATTAGCGCCAACAGGCCGTAAATCATTGATGGTGAGGAGGCGGATGGCCACCAAATTAAAAAAAAGCCCCCCCCCAACCCTCTAAAAATGGCTTTTAAAATGACAGGAAAATGAATTTTGCAAGCGGAGGCGAGCCAAAAAAAGTAGGGGGGGGATTCATGGTTAATTGTCGAAAAAAAGGTTTTAACCCTAACACTGGCAGGCGTATATGTGGGGTGTAAGACGATCACAATATACCACAACTTTCATCAAACTTGCACTGACCATAGACCACAAAATCCACAAAATTGATTGTGGTAGATTTGTGGTGTATGTTAGTAGTTAGATAAATCATAACTCCAATTGGAGAGTAACTCATTCATATACTTACAATATACACAGTAATAAACAAAAAGCTGCACCCATAGGCCAATTGTACAGGGCTGCCAGAGAAGTGCGGGGCCCAGGGGAAACCCTGGTGGTAATAGGCTACATGGCGCGGATCGGGTGCGGGATTTTGTACGGTGAATGTACACACTTTATATGTCAATGATAGATCACATACCACAAAATATACAAATATTGCAGGTTCTGTAATATCATTATTATACCACCAATATACCACAATATTATTACCTTGTGTGCTTTTTGTGGTGTTGCTAGAGCTTGTAGGGGTAAAATTTCAGTTAAAAAATAAATAAAAGTCAACTTTGACAAAAGTCCCCTTTTGAGAGTTGAATTCGCCCTCCCCTAGAAAAAATCTGGGGTACGGGCCGGCGACCAAGATTTCCCTCATACAATAAATTTGAAGGTTTTATGTGCACAGGTAACAAGTTCTTGATGAGCATTTAGATTTCAGCCAGATACTGTGTTGTGTGAACCATTAAACTTGAGATTTTACCAATATGTGCACACGGTCCAAATTTCACCATGGGTGAACAGTCAAAAATATACAGAATGGCCCTACTTGCAGCATTCTCAAGACCTGGAGACTGTAGCTGAGCGAAGCCAAGACACACCGCTAAACTGCTCCACCTCAACACCAAAGAGGCTCATCGCACAGCTTCAAATCAAACCTCAATGGGGCCTCTGCAATACAATCCTACACCACCTACTTGGGAGTGAAGATGGACCAGCAGCTTACTTACTGGCCAGCACCTCGAGTCGTATGTGCCAAGGGATCTTAGAGGAAATACAACCTCCTGTGCAGACTTGCTGATCTTCATGGGGTGACGCCCAAAGACACCCCTACGCACCACTGCTTGGCTCTGGTCTACAGGCACTGCTGAATATGCCGCCCCAGCATGGTGCAACAGCTCTACACAAAAAAAGAAGAGGACACGGTACCTCAAAGAGACATTGAGACCCATAACTGGCTGCTCCGCCCCAATTCCATTGACTTCCCTACCAGTGCTTTCAGGCATTGCAACAGGCAGCACTTCGGAGGGAGCACCATCGCATAAAATAGTGAATACGGCCCTGCTGGACAACAAGCATGGTGCATAACACTGTCAAAGGATCACACCCAACTCGGTAGAGAGACTGCGCTCTCGCCGACGTTTCTGCCGACACGCCGCCAAACTCTCCAGTTCCCATTCAAAACACGTAAAGACGGGAATACTCGCTGGCATGATACTCCAAGACCAGATAACTCTCTATTACACCTAAGACAAACTACCACATGGTAGCAATCTCCACAAGGAATGGATCACCTTTTATAAACCGGAATTAGCACAGGAGTCGGTTCCGCTTCACATAGACAATATGCACAGATGGGGGATGCGGCCATCCCAGACTGCCACAATGTGGTTCTCCATCCAGACTGCGCCGATAATATTTCTCAATGGTGCCTAACTTAGTCGCCGGTGGTGGAGTGATCAGATATCTCAAACCCCAACCAATCAACAGGTGTTGATCCAACCGTTTACAACAAATTTAGCTGCTGCCTCATACGCAAGAAGAAGCAAATATCACAGGGCTTGCTTAGAGGGAATTCAAAACCTCGCTACATGTATGTAAATAAAATGTGCTTGGTGTGTTTGGACCGATGCTGGGGAAACAAATTCTATAAAGTGCAATTTTATCTACGTGAATTTTACAAAAAGGTACTTTCATATAAATAAAGGTATCTACACTTCAATTGACAATAACTGGTGTTTGTGTGCCATTAGCCATTCGGGTGCCACACAACCAATTACAAATACAATGCCTATTCTTTTACTTTAAAATGGTAGAGTCAATCCAAAACTACCTTTTCTTGCAGATGATTATCACAGCCACCAGGTAAAAAGCCATTGTGAGGGTTGAAAACCGCGCTATTTTCGCCATAGCTCGAGCTCCGGGAATCATGGCATTTTGGGAACATTCTGCACTCCGTAGTTCCTAGTTCCAAATGTGTATAGAAGCAGCCACAAGAAAAGGGTGGTAACATCCAAAAATTTTAGGAAAACTTGTAACCTGGCATGTTAACAAAGGCTCAGAACAGCACACCCTAACAAAAAAAGAAGCACATACAGGCTATTTACCATTCGAGTTTTTGGGGATTTGGGGGATTCTTGATTCATGGTGGTTGTTAATGTCTTTGGAAAAAAATAAGTGTCGTCTGCAGGGCAAATATATTTGGTGGTGTCGTTACATGATAATATCGGCTGGGAAATCTGCCCAATGTTAACTATTGTTGATCACCGGCATCATAGGATTTCTAGGACAATTTGGTTTTTTAAAGGTTTTTCAAAATTTAGGTCATGTTAGAGGGGAGTTCTATAAACACAATGCGGTTTTTTTATGGTGGTATAGGTAGTTCCGGTTAGTTCACATGGTGACCAGGGTTTTAAAAGACCAGGACAAAATGGCATGGTTTGGAGGCTGGAACCTCAGTAAAACCAAGCTCGGTGGAGGTTTTGAGGCAAAGGCACACAACAGCTTTAAAAGAGAAAACTGGTTTAAATTTATTGAGTTAAGACCTCCAAAGCAGCCGTAAGAAGGGAATCAACTTTTCTCCCTTCTCTCGCATATCCCCCCTTTCCTTCTATGTTATCTCCCCCGTCCCCTTCCACCCCCCTCACTCACTCTCCATTGTAGGCAAAACCCTTCCAAAATTAAAAGTCCCTGATATAACCAAAAATACATTTAGTGCACCCTAAAATGTGGGGCCAACTTTACTCTAGTCTGGCCTTGTTCCAATATTAACCATACTTTGGGGTCAATAAAATTGAAATAATGTGTGGCTCTATTTGGAGTGAAATTGATTTGAGTGAGAGGCAGTGATAATCCAAGTTTTTAAATCCAGTTCGTCCCCATGAACAGGGTAGCTGGATTCTTACCTGACAAAAACGTAGTACCCGTACGGTACCCCTCCTCCTTTTGCCCAATTCGGTGCTTCCCCCATCCTCAATCCAACCCTCCTTACTTCTCCTCCACTTGCTTTCTCCATGTCGGCTTCCAAATATTTGTTCTTATAAGTGTAAGGTTAGTGTTCATACTTGAGGGTAGGGGAGGGAGAAGAAAGTTATGATTTGTTAAAAAGTGAAATAGCCCAAAAAAATGGGGACAAACTCCACTAATTAACCATCATCTACCAAAGGAGGGTTGGTTGCCCTAGCCAACATACCTTCAGGGTTTTTCCCACGTGCTAAAACTCATTTTGGTGCCTTCAAAACCCAACAGGAGGCGACACAAGTGGTTCCAAGGACCGTGAGGTGTTATTTTTATATTGGACATGTTAGTGGCTGTGTGCAAAGTATTGAATTTTCCACCCTACATGTATTATCCAGATATTCTAATTTCCTCAACTTATGTCATAAGTGATGTCATAATGAGAATGGTTGGTACTTATTTTGATACCATTGAAATAGAAAGAAGAAACTCTTAAGTTACCTTGTGGTACCAAATTGATACGACTGGATGTTCAGTGAAACAAAATCAAGGGGTGGGCATTCATGCCCCTTTAGGAGTTTGTTACAAAAATGGCTAGGTAGACGAGGCTAGGGTTAATGTTATAGTAGTCTTTACGTATACTCTATAATCATAATGCATTGTGTTAAAGTTGTTTTCACTTGTGCCAGCACAGTTGTCGGTATTTCATGTAGGGCCATGGGCCAAAGCAAAAAAGATGCTTGGATAGGACCAAGGGTGGCTGAAGTACATAATTCTTCCGAAATATTTTCTAAAATTATAGAAATCAGTTATACGTGTGTTCCTTGTCTAGTATTTGCACATTCTTGAGAAAAAGAATTAATTGTCATCTTAAATTGGTGCACTGAGTATCAGTGACTACCGGATTTGTAACACAGATTCATTGAACTTTCAGCAAAATAATGGGGGCATGATAAGTAAATTGCTCGGTATGAGAAGAAAAACACTGCCTTTTTCATCTGGAAATGTAGAGCCATTGTTATCCATGCAACTGAAAGATTCGCAGGTGTTATACCATCACGCCCCGATTAGGATTCAGCTAATGTATGAGTGAAACACACATTACCTGTCATCTTTCACGAATAACTAAGTTAGGGTTCTACTGTGTGTGCAATTTTCTTTGACCTATTTTTTCAGCCTTTATTCGAAAGGGACAACGAAGGTGGACAAAGCTCATGAGAAAAAAATTGTTTGGCAAACTGTAAACAACTTTGAGAATAAGCTTTTTAAAAAAAACTTAACTTGCCGCGAATTTATTGGGTTCATAGCAGAAAATCGAAACTCATTCACCTAAATGAAATACAGGTAAACAGGTGCCGAACAACTTTGAGTAGAAGGGCCTATATTAATATGATTAAGTTAGGGTGTTGGTTCTGCACCAGTGGTGGTCATAGGTTTTGCCAAATCAAAAGTTCATGGATTTTGCTCATCTTCGTTTCGTTTTGAATAAATGATGATGAAAGATACGATCAAAGTTATTGAACTCAAAGCATAAGTTTGCGTTTTATTGTCTTCATGAATGAGGCTGTAGCCAAGGCTTAAATCGGGCGGGTGATGAAAACAATTCAAAAGCCTTTAACGTCATGGACAAAACAATGGTTCTGCAGTCCAGAGAATCTGAATGTCGGGTTGTCTATTCATAACGGGATGATTTTACTTATCAATATCAACCATTATTTGCTGGCGTTAATGGTAATGGTTATTCAGGGGAAAAAATGAGACGACATTTGATCATTTTCAAGAAAATGTGCACATACTAGATGTGAGAACAGCTCGAAATGATTTGAAATTTTTGACACAATTGGCATAATTATGTACTGTTAGGGGTGAGTACTTGTAAAACGCTATGAGATTTGCCCCCTAGCCTAGCCTAAGTGAGCATATTACTTCCAACTCATATTTTGTATATTGATACCTTGTATAAATAAACGCAGTATTAACACACATATGCATGTGTTATTCTTTCAGTTACCATTGTGTAGGACTTGTTACCCTTTCTATGAGTTCTTTTGAGGTTGTTTTACCTGTAGAAAAGAACCTATATTTTGTTACCAATACAACCACCCATTTGACGCTATCCTGTGGAAACAGACATTGCTGGATAAGGAAAGGAGGCCTATGCCCGGTTCTATAATTCTCATAGTTCTTAAATCACCCTGGCCCCAATTCGAAGCAAAAAAAAAAAGAAAAGTGAGAAAAACCAGGGTGTGTGCCACATCGAAAAAATCCAAATTTTTGACCATAAATCAATTATTTTTGTTTCAATTGTTAATTTACGGTGGCAATATCAAGTGTTTTGGGGTATTAAGTAGGAGTGGGCTCTACGGAGGGCCAAAATTACTTTTTTGGGTTATTTATTAGGGCTGGGTTTTTCTTTGTATTTATTCTACCTATGTCTCAAATGAAAATGTACAACTTTTTACCTTGGTCTAAGAAAAAACAGTGTGGCAGCGCCCTCCCTCTTGTGTCATGCCCTTTCATTTTGGGGTGGGAGGGGATTTGAGCAGAAAATCCCTCTAATTACCATTTGCCCAGGATTTTGTAATGCTGTTGATGTTGTAAGTTTATGTAAACTGGGCTCAAGATAGTCTGATTTTGAAGGTGCATTGAACAGTTGGTATGGCGTTTCTTAAAAATTGACGTTTTTAGGTCACAATAAGCGTGAGGGCGCTTTCGCTTCCCATAAAGTGCATCGAGTGAAAATGGTGATTTTTAACATTCAAAAAGTTGAATTGTGTTACATTTTTGCTGAAAAAATTGATTGCGTGGTGTTTGCGGTTTTTTTAAAAACTGTAGGCTTTGTAATATTATAAATAAAAATGTTCCATCCTTTGAAACCTACACGTAAGAAAGTTCGTTGACCTCTGTAATTCCCAATGGGAGTTTTTTTAAATTTAATTGATTGCCACGGGGGGAGGGGGAAAAGGTAAGTGTACCACAGCTCTAATCTTCCGAAATTGATGAATCAACAATTTCCAATGATGGGCCCCACCAGTGAAAAATTGATGATAACTTTTGACTATGTACTTTTTGGGGAAAAGCCAGTCCAATTTTAAGCGAAACACTGATATCAAGAAAACGAAAAGTCATGTGAGATAGAAGTTGCATAGAATGATTTCCTTGCAGGCCAAAACATGGGTATTGCCCAAAAGAAGGTGATCAAGTTATGGTCAAAAATATGTTTTGCCAATTTGGTGGCCATCTTGGATTTTTCGTTGGGGGCACCATGGTTTTCGCCATTTTTATGAACCTCTCACTTTCTATAGCCCAACCTCTAACTCATAGTTATAATTACAATCAATTTGTGTGGTACAACCTGCTTTATCAGTATGCAAGGTGTTCTTTTATCCCTAAACACACTTCTATCAAAAATAAACATGAGATGAAAAGCGGAGAAGAAGAACTTCAGGGGCATTTATTTGGAAAACCAAAGGTTAGAGCATGCCTGCATTTCAATGACAATAATGACTAAGGCCGGCTCAGAGATTTCCCGATGAGGCGCACTCATTTTTCAAACAAATTTATGTTTTTGCCTATACTAATGCTCGTCCAATATATAATCCCGTGAAATGACCTGAGACGGAATATACCTGAGAAAAATAAGCTAAAATCGAAGTCCTTCATATAGAAAAATCACAAATTTGTTAAAAATGCCGGGTATCCGGAATTTTTGATTAAATGCGTGGTGCACTTATAAGCGGTAATGTTTACTGCATGAAAAGAAAATCCAAGTCATCTCTCTAACTTTGGAATTAAGCATTTTAGGCGACTTTCTTTAGTTTGAGACGACTATTTTTAATTACCCACAAATTATATTTCAAAATATTGAGTCAGCCTTAAATGAAGAAAAAGAAACAGTGGAATAACTTCCCATGTTAGGGACCTGTACATGACACAAGGCAGCCCTTTACAAAAAGACCCCAATTACTTAGCTTATGCCCGATGGAGTACAATGGGTGCTATGCTAGAGGGATTATCGTCTCTCACAAGCAGGGATCGGGAAGACAACCACAATGGCCTCATCTCAATGATAGGGCATGACCCAGACAAGTCACTTGAATTGACTGTGATTGGTAGTTTAATAGGAGCTGTTTTTGCAATTTCCCAGAAAACAAACATGCTAAAGGTCTCCCGTGCAGACACCAACCTATATAACTCATTAATATGTCTAATGCTATATAGAACTAGCCTTGGAAGCACGCAGTTTGCGCGGGCTCCGCAAAGCCTGAGTATGACACTGAAAACAAAAGGACAAGACAGTTGTTTCATGATAATGGCAAAAAATCAATTACTAGCACATGTGCGGGCTAAAGTGTGTGTAAAAGGTTCTGGGTTTTTATGTGGTAAGAATAGGAATTTGCAGACAAGAAATATTGAAGTGAATTTCCCAAACGGTGCCCATTGTGGGATGGACCTCAATACACCCTCTGGGCGATATCTAAAATGGGATTTCTTGGCGGCCCTCTCCTGATACCCATGTCCTTTATAGGTCTTGGATGTTAATAAGGAAGGCGGTGGTAACACCTCCTGACCCAACTTTCAGAAACAAATTTTTCAAAGGAAATGCTGACATAGTGATATGATTACAAATACAAAGATAAACACCCAATAAAGAATTTTTATATGATTATTTTATTAAATCTTTAAAAAAAAAAAAAAATGAGCAATTTTTATTTGCACATAAATATTTACTTTCATTACCATATAGTAGATTCAACCAATCATGTCACCAGAGGGAAAGTTTTGCACAGCGTCGATAGGGGAGAGGAGGAGGCAGAAAGCAAACATGGTCCGATTAAACCTGTTTCATGAACGAACTAAGATCATCTAGTGTTTCATTGTTCCTTCGTATCCAAATCACGGCCGTCGCTCCAAAAGTCAGTGACATACAAATACCTGTATTATATGAATACCACTGAAGCAATGAGACTTATATAGCAGATGTTTTGAGTTAAGGTAGCTATAAATCGCCCTTCTTAAGTTCACTTAAGGCTGTAAGGACCAAGAATTGATTTTCTCTGTTATGGGATAAGACATGTTTCAATAGATGTAAGAGTTGAACTTTTAATTTCCCTCCCACTGCACATGCACCTATTCAATGCCCATACTTGGAAAAAGTACTAGAGGTGATACGATGCGTTGAATCTACTATAATTACCGCAAGGGCAATTTATAAATTGTATACTGTACCATTATTGCTAAAAGTTAACAAAAGCATCTATTTCAATTAAATATTTTAGCGGTCACATTTCCCTCTCACAAAAAAACAATGGGTCGCCAGGACAACTTGGGGAATTTCCTCGCCTCTGACTGCTTCAGGCAGTACCTTGCCAGTTCCAAATTTTGGGACCCGCAGACGGGGTCAACATCACCATCCAACATCCATTGGATTAACACGCAACTATATGCGATTAATTAGTTGAAAACAGCTCAAGGAAAGAGTTTGTGTGATCAAAAGAAGAAAAGGGGGAGTTTACTTCTGGGGAATAGCATTTTAGTTTGCATTCACACCTATCTAACCGTTATATTGAGGGTTGACAATCAGAAGGACGTTAACTCAGCACTGAAAGAAATATAAAAGAATTTCTTTAATTCTGCTGTAATTACTGCTTTGTGAGAAATGTGGTTTAATATTTTCTTCTAAGCAAATCTATTCATACTCAAAATGTAAACATCTCATAAAGCTATATATGGTAACTGTCAAGCAAACATATACACTGTAGTTAAAAAAAGATTTTTAATTATGACAAGCAGAATTAAAGAATCTTTATATTTCTTTCAGTGCTGAGTTAATTCTTCTGTTTGTAACCCTCGATATGGACTCTCAGGGTATTGACATAAACCAACAATAAACTTTGGTGATAATTTTGGTTTAAAATTTATTTTACAAGTTATCTAATGTTTCTCTCACTTGTCAAATTTTCTGGTAGGTGAAACAAAGTGTCCCCACCTCACAGGCAAATTGTGTGTTGCTGAGAGTAAAAGAGGGCCGATTATCATGAATATCCACCTTTTCCATCCCCGATTTCCCTACAAAATTTTCCTGAGGGGGCCACCCTGCTGGAGACGCTCCAGTTTGTGTATTTTAAGCAGTTACAGTGCATTGCTTAGGTGCATGGAATTTCAGTTGATGTAACTTCGATAATGGTTCTTATGGGCGGCCCCCTACATTTAACGTTTGGCCCCCTGTATCTCTTGAACTTGACCTGGGATCGATATACCAAAAAGGCACATTAAGGGCCCAGGGTACAAAGACCACCAAGTTGGGCTCTGAGCTGACTCTGTTCTGGGAGTTATGGATGGGTGGCACCTTACATTTTAACGTTTGGCCCCCGTAGCCCTTGAACTTTGAGCCACGCGGATCTAGATAACAAAAAGGCACATCAGGGGGACCAAGGCATATAAGGCTGCACAATTTGAGCCCTGAGGCCTGATGCTTGTGGTCTTGAGTAATAGGTCGGTATTATATATTTTCACATTTTGGGCCCATTTGTAGCCCCGCCTGTGACCTCTGGGGTCAAGATACCCAAAAGGCACAACAGGGGATAAGCCTACAGGGTTTGGGACAAGAGCTTTCTTGCTTATGGGTCTTGAGTATGAGTGTTAGTGAAGCGTCTTAAGGGGGGGGAAGGAGGAGGAAACTTAACAGCACAATGTGCACAATATATTGGCAGTGTTATGAGCGAATATAAGACAAGAACAGGAGAAGCATTAGAAAAAAGGCAAACGACAAGAATAAGAAATGAAACAACAAATAAAGGAAGAGGAGATACGACAACGTTGGAACAGCTTATTAAAGTTGAAGCGGGAAGAAGGAGGAAAAAAAATAGAGGAAACAGATATCGAGCTGTGCAAGTATTAGATTAATTAGAGGAAAAAGGTTTGTCTTAAGGAGCCTTGGATTACAGCAATGCTGAATAGGCAAGTGTGACGTTCCATGTTCAGAACCCCACGAGGATGATATTGCAAACACGCAACAACAGCAGACTCATAGAAAGGCGGACAAGCTGAACTCGGCCACACCTGGTGGTTCTCAGGTACGTAGTTGCACGATTGTGGTTCGTAATCGAATATGCAACAGAAGGAAGCGGGCTGTTAAAACAACAGGTCGCCACAAAGCTCATGACAATAGTCAAACAAGAAAGTAATTATTACAACTATGAATATTACATGCAAATAATAATGACTATTCTGGGGCTGATTCCGATTACGCGAGCTATTTCCCTAGGGAAATAGATTAGAACTGTTTACCTACAACCTCATCCCCAGGTCACAGGAGGTTAATAAAACACAATAACGACATGTTTTATCGGGAAATAGGCACATATTTGCCATTGGACTGGCTAGTGCCTATTTCCTTTGTCAACCATGTAGTATTTGTTAAGGCTAGCAGCAGTCAAGTTGTGAATAGTCAAGGACAGACAGCTGAGGTTGAGTAGTAATCGCCAAGTTTAGCACCCATTGTAACAGCTTCAGAACAGCTTCCATTATTCACTGCCGCAACAGCAGCAAACCAAATCGGTCACCACGAAATCAATGTTTCAGAATGAGCAAGCATTAAATACATACCATATATCAGGCAACTGATTAGAAGGCGTTGTGAAGGCTAATGTACCTAAGCGGTTCTCATCCCTCTTGATGGATTAAAAATCCACTGGAATATGCAACACGGTTAAAACCTTGGCATGAAAATAGAAGGGAAATGTTCAAGTCCCAAAGAAAAGCTGTCCTATCTTGAGCAATACATCCAAGGGTAGTGTGGAACGTCTTGTTACGGAGTCACATGCGCATGGATCCTGAAAAGGGATAAACAAAGCCTAAGAAAGCTATATCACGCAGTATGGAAATAGATATAAGCTGGCAGATGCTTTTTTGATGAAAGCTGAATCCTTTCACAATCAGACCAGAAGATAAAGAAGGGCTAACCATTTTCTTTGTTCGAATGGAATTCAGAAATACCATGGAGGGGGAGTGGATTATCTAAGCCAACTAAATCATCCGAGAAGTATAAGAATGCCTGGATCCAAACTTAAAAGTACAATGAACAGTTGGCCAGTACTCATGACGAACATTCACGAAGAGAAGAATCGAGTTGTTAATTTTGACGATATGGTAAAGTTTGTCGCCAAGCAGGCTAGAATAATCAGAAATGCGTATACGGAGAAATCAAGGATGACAAGCCCGACATTCAGGCCAAGACGACGGGAACAAAACCATGAAATATGCCAGAGCCCCTGGTAGTGATACAATAAGCTATGTATGTTTTGTGATACAACAACTCACAACACTGAGGTATGTAAGAAATTGAGCACCAAACCAAATTAAGAGGGAATCAAGTTTCTGAGATCTAAAGGGCTTTGCTACGGATGCCTCAAGAAAGCATCACATGTGTGGAAGGAATGCACCAGCAAGCTGACTTGCAATATATGTGAAAGAACCATCCTACTGTACTCCACCGAGAAAAGGAACTAAAGGACAAGAATGATACTCCAAGATCTGGGGAAAACAAGGAAATATCAACTAATACTTGTGGGCTTACCGGGGCCGGAATCACTTAATCTGTGCCTGTAATTGTACCCATCATGGTGCATTCCAAAACAACGCTCAAGTCGGTTTCTACATGTATGCCTTTTTGGATAATGGAAGTGAGGTTGTGTTCTGTTCAGAAAAGCTTCAAGGTCAGGCCAGCCAAGGAAGAAAAAACAAAGATCGAAATCCGGACTCTAACAGAAAAGAAGTAGTAGATTGTGAAGCATTGAATGATCTTGAAGTCACAGATATAGAATTTTTCAAGCAATACAGGTGTGGAAGTATCGTATCAAGAAGGGACATACCTGTCCAAGAAAGCCATTTTCAGAAAGAAGACCAATCCTCCTGGCGTTATCTCAGTGAAGTGGAACTGCCGAAAATAGAAGGCGTCGTAGGCCTACATATGGGTAAACAAACATGCCAAAGTGTTTGAGCCATCGAGGGTCATAAGCAGCGAAGGAGACGGGCCTTTCACAACCAAGACACTTCTCGGTTGGGCGGTTTACGGTGTAGAGAAGACTATGGAAGAAGATAGTGACAGAAAGGTGTCCTCAAATCGCAATAATGACAAGGGAGGATATAGATCAGCAGCTTACCAATTTGTACAACCATGACTTCAGTGAACGTCACATGGATGACAAACCAGAGAATTCAGTTGAAGACCAGAAGTTCATGACGATAGCGTTGTGATCTGCAAAGCTTCCGATGGTCACTACGAGATTGCTCTACCTTTCAGAGACAAGGGTAAAAGGATTGATAAATGCTTAAACCAGTAGGATGTGCGAGAAACCAGTATCGGTACAGCTTCACCACTTCTCCGATGCCAGTGAAGTCGGATATGGCATGGTCGGTTACTGCGGTACTCTAAATTGTTCATTTGTGATTTCAAGGCGAAGGGGGAGTAGCCCCAATGAAGATGGTCTCCATTCCCAGATTAGAATTAACTGCAACAACAGTGGCGGTGCGTGTCAATAACATGATCCATAGAGAATTGAAGATGCCGATCGACAGCACATATTTCTGGACGGATAGCATGTCTGTACTTAGGTACATCAACAATGAGGCAAGGGGATTTCACACCTTCGTTGCTAACAGAGTTGCTGTAATCATGGGATGGTTCGGTGTTTTCACAGTGCGTATGTGGACACTGCGAGTAACCCAGCAGATGACTGTTCGAGAGGCCTCACAATAGAGAAACTCCTCAGTAATGAAAGATGGCTAAGAGGTCCAGAATTCCTGATGAAACCAGGGGAAGGTGAATGGCCTGTCCCTCAGGTTCTCATTCGAAGAATTTTAAATGATTAGAAAGAAAAGAAGAGTGCAGTAGTACATGCATTGCAAAAGACCTCCCTAAGGAGATTGGAAAGGCCACAGTGATGAATAAAGATAATGACAAAGTTGAAGAGAGGACAGTAGCACACGCAAATGTGGTAGAAGTTAGTAATGGTAGTTCTATGATAGACGAGCTGTTTCAGCACTACTCCAGCTGGACACGGTTGAGAAAAGCTGGAGCTTGGTGGCTTAGACTTAAGCAGACTTTACGGAATAGGATAAGACGAGTTGGCAATGTGGAGAATAAGGGTCCGCTCACTGTGCAAGAAATTGATAATGCAGAGAATGCCATCATCCCAAAAAAAAAAAAAAAACTTTTGTACAGAAGCAGTCCTTTCCTGAAGAGCTTAAAACACTGCAGAAGCCTCTGCCCGTAGTGTGCAAAGGAGAATGGGTCATTGGACAGAGGGAACAACACAATCGAAACCAAGCTGCCAAAGAAAGGTCAGACAAGATCGAGCAAATCAAGCAGTGTTTGGAGCTTGGATCCTGAGTATTCCAATGGTGTACTGCGTGTTGGTGGTAGATTGCGGAATGCTTCAATCTCAGAGAAGGCCAAGCACCAGCTGATAATGAAAGGAGAGCCCATGGTCAGGTACTTGATCAAAACCACTACCACCACAAATGTCATCACCAAGGAAAGAATCACACACTCTCAGAATTGAGACAGAAGTACTGGGTTGGAAAAGAAGGTTGCTGTGGCGGTCAAACGATTTTAGGAAGATGTTTGATATGTCGGACAGGTCAAGCTAAGTAAAACCACAAAAAATGGCAGACCTCCATACAACCACCTCGATCCCGCTGAACCCATTTTGCTACACAGGAATGACTCTTTGGTCTATTCGAGAGCAAGCATGGTTCGGGCAAGGAGGAAATGCTATGGAGTTTTGTTTAACATGCATGGTGAGTCGAGCCGTCACATATTGACGTGGCGGGACCGTCTGGATTCAAATGCAGTTGTCGTTTTGTACGCAGACAAGGACGGGCAGAGAGATAACCTCGTTAATGAGACCATTTGAGCGGGGCCTGCAGAGAATTGCGCTAGGGTATTAAGGAGCGGGTAGAGCAAGTTATAAGGAGTTACGCAATTAACCACGAGAGATCAACTGGCATTTCAATCCACCAGCAGCATCGCATCATGGTGTGGTGTTTGGGAGCGCCCACCACATAAGAAGGTCCGAAAAAGATTCTTGTCTATTCTACGAGAAACAAGGCACCTGAAGAAACACACTCAATCAGCAGACCATTGACCAATTGATTGTACCTGGAGATTTGAATGTCATCACGCCAAATGACTGGCTGCACATGAAGTCTGGGGCGTCTGCTACAGGGAAATTTGATGACAAAGACCTGTATGCGAGGAACAAAGGTGAAGACAGTCCAGTATCTGGCAGCTCTCGGTCTGGAAACGATGGAAAAGAATATTTGCCCACTAGTCAAGCCAGACAAAAGTGGCTACAACCACAGTGTAATATGAAAGTTGGCGATTTGGTTCTATAGTAGACTATACAACACCAAGAAATATCTGGACAATGGGACTGATCGAAGTATATATGTTGGTGACCAAGGACTCGTAAGAAGTGTCAAGGTGAAGACAAATCATCTGCACTTGTGCGACCGATTACAAAGCTGTGTCTTCTGCTGGAACAAGAATGCTAGGATATTGAGAAGTTTTAGTCACACTAAAGGTAAACTAGGCTGAAGTAAACCAAATTTGAGATTTGAATGTAAGTTGAGTATCAGCAAGTGTTATCATTCACATGGGAAAGTATTATGATGTGAGGTTGTAAGGGTTTGTAAAGGTCTAGATGGTTGTTGTATATACATACGATCAGTGGCGTAGCCAGATGTGGGAGGAAAAAGGGAGGGGCCAGAGTGCCCCCTAGGAAAAAAATCTTGAGGGGAAAATCGGGAAATAAAACCTTGATATCATGTTAAATCTGCCCCCTTTTTCGGATTCTTTTGCCCTGCGACCAGGAAATTTTTTGCTCGATCGGGACTTTGTTGCAGGCTATACTTGGAAATTGCCCCCTCAGGAACACAGGGCTGGATACGCGCCCGACTACGATGCAGTGGAGGACCAAGAAACTACAACTGTTCAAATGACACTCTTTTCATAAAATTATTCAAAATCTAAATATCCTAAAGTACCCACCACGGGTTTTTATGGAAGCAGCCTTACTTGTGCCCAGGTTGATGGTGTGTGTGCATTCATGGTGAATATTTTTGGATAAAACACACCTACTGATTTATGCCATTTATAGCAAGCCTCTATGTCACCTTAATGTATAACTCAGTATGATGAAAACTATTTAATTGGCCCAACCAAGGGGATAAATGTGTAGGGCCAGATGATGCAAAAGTATTCAGTTTTGATGAATTTGTGCCATTTGGACATGGCAGGACATCCTTTAATTATCTAGGTACCTTCCAAATATGGCACGATATTAGTAAAGCAAAAACCGAGGTGCTATGTAAAATTAAAGGTGAATTTGTGGATTTCGGCCACCTTCTGTTATCCATTGATCACAAGAAACTTGAGAAAAGCTATTCTCAAACTTTGAGCTCATCCCGATCTGGCGGTTTTGTGTATGAGCAATTGATTGTTTCCCCCGTCCCATAGGCTACTGTGCTGTATTTCTGTCCGTTACGGACAGAAATACAAAATTGCGAATTTATTACGATGCGACCAAATTTGCCACGTAAGATTGGGCACACATGGATTACCTAGGCTAACGGTTCAGAGATTATAAAAATGTACAACATTTTTTAGGTGGAAGGTCCGCGGGGCGGAGGCTGTGGATCACGAAAATGCCCTTTATGTCCTATTCATATTGAAGGAAACAGGTGTGTGAAAATCTTCAAATTCACATTGTGAACAGACTGCATTGCCTATCTCTTCCCTGTTGTCTTTGGTGTTGATGTTCCTTGCATTGCTCTTGATGATTTCCTAGTGTTGAAACTCTTAGATGCTACAGATGATCCTGATGCCGTGATGAGGAATGCTTCTCTTTGGCGAGGAGGTTTCACAGAAGGCATCCCTCTTGCTCTCATCTTCTTCTTTAAGCTTGCATGTGATAAAAAAACATGGAATATACAAAATAATTGATTAAATGACCGCAATCTTCAAGTAAAATGTGATGTGATCAAGCCAAAAATGACTCTGAAGTCGGTCAGATTCGATTTTTACTTTTTCATATACTGTATGCACCATGTAAAATGCTATATTGCTGAAACCCCCATTGAATTGACCAAGTAATCCAAAGATATAATCAGTATTGAATGGTAGCCAACAATAGGCAACAAAAGACATTTTCTCCTTTGTTGGGCGATAGCTCAAAATCAATATTTGCGACTCCGACTCATTTTGCTTGATCACATCACAAATGACTTTGTAGTCCCGGGCGGAGGGGGGGGGGGGCACTTCCCTAGGGTTTCAAGGGTGGAAAGTGTTCCGGGAATTTTTGAAACTTTCCGGAACTTTCCGGGAATTTTGAAGGGCCCGTGAATCATTTGGGAATTTTCAATTTTGGCATTTATTAAGTTTAAAAACATTTTAAAACATTTCTCCCAGGGAAAAAAAAACATGTTTGTAGCTTCCTTTCAATTATGTACTGTTTTTTGTGCTAAATAAGAATATGACATACAGCTACAGGCCAATTATTAAATGGTATTACATCAGGGAAACTCGATAAAAATCTAGCCAAAATTGTCGGGTTAACTGCGCATTCCCAGTTCACTACCTCAAACGAATGGTTTTTGTTTAAGGTCTTGTTTCCTGTTGGACTATACTTAACATATTTTAATACACATTTTTGTGTTAGGGACCTTTGATTTGCATTTTCTGAGGGGCAAATTTGGCCCTTCTCCATAGCACTGCGTACAAATGGGCAGTTATGGGGGGGGGGGGCTGACAGGTGGCTCGGCTTCTGAGCTAGGGGGCTTTTGCCCCCCCCCCCCCCATGGCTGAATTTCCACTGACTAATGTTTTCATGCTTTGTTTCAGCAGCAGTCCAAACCATTTAAGTAAAAGTTAATCTTTGAGATAAGTTCTCACTAAATCTAAGGTTCTAAACTCAAGGTGGGTGGTTAACAGGATACAAGCTAACAAGACCATTGGTGATAGAATAGAAAACAAATGGACCCAAACATGTATTGTTTTGTAAAGAGATGGATGGTTAGTTTCTGTGTTAAAACATGCTTGTTTTTGTTGTAGGCTTCTCTCCTTGTAGCATTTCACTGGTGTACCTGTAGAGTAATATCCACATCTGAACAAAAGGACCTATAATTATAGTTTGTATCAATTCCAAAGATTGTTTTAGAATTCCCGAAAGTTGTCCTAAATTCCATAAATTCCTGTTCATTCCCCAAATTTCCCTGGAAATTTTCCGCTCTGAAATTCCCCAGGGGGAATTTCTGCAACCCTAGCACTCCCATCTTGGAAGTGGACACATTAATGCTGTTGACCGCACCTTGTTTCAGCATTTGGTGTCACCCAAAGACCCCATATTTTTATATAGAAAATTTCACCCAACGACCCCTATGTTTGGTAAATGTTGTGAAAATTTTCATGCAAAGACCTCTATTTTATTATACAATCAACATAAATCTCCCCCACAGACCCCATTTTTTGGTTACTTTGGCAAATTTGGTCACTTGGAAATCCCAATTCTACCCAATTGCCTGTCCTCACCATCTGACACCTATTTTTTCAGTCCTCTGTCACCAAATTGCCCTGGTTATGAATCGCGAGCCTTAATTTAAACACCCTTCCATTTCATGGTGAAAGTTTGTCACTTCAGACAAGACCAATAAGTACTCCAGGCTGAAGCATCTCATGATTATTATCATTCAAACATCTTGTGCAAGATCTGAAACTGTCAACTTTTATGAACATTTTGCCACACTTGATGAGAATTGGTTATTCTTCCACCTACCAACATGCTGTGTTTTTCAAATAAGCTAGGCACTTGCACTTATTAATTGCCAATATTGTTTGTGGTTTTTGTATAGGATGTATATTGCTTTGCTTACACATTCATGGAAGTAGACATATTACCTATCCGCTAGATGTACTCTCACCAGGCAGGATTCTGTTGCGTTTTTGTTGATTAGACGGATAGTGTACACACAGCAGCGTCTGCACAATCGGGGAGAGTAGCAATGGTACACCGGCTCTAAGGTTCTTCTCAGGCCAAATTTGTTTTTTTTTTAGATATTTGGCCCTATATCTGCCATTTTATTAATTTGCGGTAAATGAGGGTTTTTGTGATTGCCCAGGCCCGATTTGAATTTTGCAATGATTTTCTTCAAAAATGACAAAAATGCTAAACACAGCAGAACACAGATAGAGTCCATTCTGTCAAGCTATTCAAAATGGCTGCTTAGTATAACTGCGAGGTAGCTAGTGGTTGCTGAGTCTATTCAGTACTGTCTACACCATAGTCACCTTCTTTTCCATCTAGGGTCAATAGGTAGCCAATTGGGGTGGGTTGGGGTTGAGGACTGTAGAGTATACAGTCAATGTAATACCAAATAACTATATACTTTGGGAGAGCCTGATACTTACAGCTACGGATCGCAAAATACCCGTGTGCTACTTTGCCAGTAGCGCCACATTTAGACACGTTACGCTACTGTATAGTCCACCATGCGAGTAGTAGTAGGACAATGGTCGTGTACTCAGTGATACTCACTCTTTGCTGGTATTCATTTCATAGTAATCCATATCAGCATTCTGTACCAGTTAAACTGAAGTTAGGCCATTCTTTGAGTTCAGGCATGTTTTGATGCTCTATCACCTTCTATTGGTCAAGTGTTGTAGAGGCTTACATGCGTAGGTATGGGTGTGATCTGATGCAGTGATTGGTTGGTTTAAAAAATCTACTAGGTGCCTGCCAATATAGGGGGGATACATGAAAGATAACAGTGATAAAACGTTTATGCTACAGATACAGAGAAAGAAGACAATATTCAGTATGCATGGGTATAACTTTTTGTGAAAACAGATAAAGGGATAAGCAGCTAATCCGGAACATTGAAACAAATCAGAAAAATCATGTAAAAGTATCTTGTTAGGGCAAAGGATAGTTAAACATAACCTGCAGTGGTTTGCGTAAATCTGAATATTAAAGACAAAGAGTACATTTTGTTCTGATTCTGAAAATTTTTCTATGGGTGCATGTTAAAATTCCAACTAGATAAAAAAAATCTTTGAATAAGTCATTGGGAAGGTGGGCGAATATATATATAGATTCCTGGATCAATTCCCAAATTGAGTAATAGGATGTTGTTTTTTACTCGCATTTTTGTGCGTTTCGCTACCAAGCTGGTAGCTTCTTCAGACATGACTTTGGACTAGCCACTCTCATGGATGTCATCGATAGCGAATCTGATTAGACCACCCGATGGCTCAACGAGGCCATTTGGGATCCGCAGAGAAAAGGAAAGAAACTCTCAAACAAAGACGATGGGGTTACAAAATGCACATATTTATGACCAACTCATCACGCCCTCAATGTTGGATGCGTCAAAAGAGCTAAGAGACATCCGTGATGAATTGCCAGTCCAAAGTCAGTCTGAGTTAAGCGGTGATCGTTGACCTCATAACATATGAGGGTCCCTGGCGCACCTATGACCCATTGGTTCCCAATTGAACTTCAACTTTTCAATTGAGGTAAGTTTTTTTTTTTTAAATAACATTTTAGTGACAACATACACACATACATACACAAGAAAAAACGGATGGCTAAGTGGTTTGCCCGCTATAGCTGGCGGTTCGGGTCCCACAATTAAACTCAACAAACCTATTTTTTTTTTTTTTTTTTTTTTTTTTTTAATTTAAAAACAAATCACGATCCAATTACCTGTTCCACTGTAGTCCAATCGTTGGTAAGGCCTCTGCAAGTGAGCTGAACCCAGTCAGACCACCCATAGCAGCATAGGGGACATCAGACCTACGGGATGACCTCGACATTGCGTCTCTTTGGTCTCAACAATGTTGTCGTGTGGGCATAGGTTGGTTGTCCACAAGAAACAGTGAAGGAATCTTGAAGCTGACACATGACATCCCATTGGAAACAAGATGGTGGATTACGAAATGGGAATTGTCTCACCAAGTACGTACCATTAGATTTAGATGTTGTGTTTGTTATTTTTGGTTCAAAAGATATACTTGAAATATATAAATCTTATTTAATAAATTGTGTTGTGTGCTTCTATGTTATGGCCATTGACCACACTGTGTAGTAATTTCCACAGTTTACTACAAAATACAATCCTGAATTTTTATTATTTCCACTTGGGCCATTATGCACTTTTCAATTCCAATTGGTCTAATCACATTTCTTGCAAATAAAGGGTTAACTAATGAAATCTTTTAATACGGAGTGTGAATGGTTGCACAGGCAGAACCTGTTTACTTTCTGCGCTATGTGAGGAACTCTCCGAGTGGTCGTCTGTATAATGTTACATCTGCAAATCTGATAGGCTGACTGCCATCAAAATGGCACATATTATAAGATTTAATCTGCAACCTTTCACCCTACACGGCAACAGGATGGGTCTTGCTGTCGGTAATCGGACAAAGTCGTTTTGTGTTGTTTGTACCTAAAAGTAGATACTGTAGTAACAAAAATTAGAGTGAAACCGGCTCTCAAGCTTCCAAAAAATATATAATTTCTCAAGTTGCTTCAAATATAGAATAGGGCCTGGGAAGAACCAAGAAACATAAAACTTGGTGTAGTGGGAGTAGGAAAAATGAACTTAATAATTTAAGTTCCATTTGTATTTCACTTTGTGAGTATGTGACCCATGTGAGTGTTACAGGCCTCTGATGGGAGTTTCCCATAACCTGACCTATCTAACAAACTTTCGACACACTTGAATTCAGAAACCCTCACGGATTAAAGCGCAGGTTTATGATGTTAAGGTTCCGATTCATAAGTGTGTCAGAAAAAAGTGTGTAATATAGGTCAGGTTACGGAAAAAATTCCCGCCTCTGATGTGGCAGTCTGCAGATTCCCATAAGTATTTTCATTGTTTGTTCATCACACTCTGTTTGGAGTTTACGCGGTTGTGAATATGCGAGTTTCACCAATACAGAGACATGACAATGGCCCCATCATGCAGTGGGCACACAACAAACCATGGGTGCTAAGTCTGACGGCACATGAAAATGGAATAGCTAGTATCAAGCTCGAAACTATAATCATTCTGCTGATCGGGATGCAGTGAATTTCATTAGTAATTGCATTTCAGACAAAAGTGTTATGTTAAGACCGTAAGAATTCTAAAGATAACTCTGTTAAATTTTTGTTTTGAAAAATAAAATACTTCCCAATGGTGGTAACTCAGGGGGTGTCACATTGCTGAGCAACTGCCAATTCCCTAGGTTGTTAATTCCTGGGGTTGACCTCATAATGGTGTTATGTTTTCAATGAAAGCATTGTGGCATAAGTTTGTTTTGTCTATTTACTAAACGTCGGAATGAGTTTACATGGCCTCTAAATATTCCCCCGGTATTCGTACCTACCCAAATTCTGGATATGTATAAGCTACTTAGGGTTGTTTCAAAAACCCAACCAGATCAACGATTAAGCAGTAGTGTGTGTATGAAGATTTATTTCCGTTTCCTATTGATTTCCGTGATTCTAGGCAGTCTCATGGTTCAAGTGGTCGTTTATATTTAGTAGGTCAATACCAGAATTAAAGGCAATGGCAAGGTTGACTCTTTCGCATTACTAACCTATGCTGACAGAAGCACAAGGTCTCGGGTCCTATTAGTTTACAGTCCCATCCATTAGGCGAGGTCCAGCTCACAAACAGTCTGTTTTTCATGCGATTTGGTATCACCTTGCGCTTGTAGTTTTCATATTCTTCTGGTGTAAAAAGCTTACCATCGTCATCCTCACCTACAATTCTACACAAACAAAAAAATTTAACAACAAAATAAATAACAATTTAAGACAAAAGATTTTGATGAGCAAAATTCCTTGTTCATTTTACTAAATTTTCATTTTAACTTTTACTTGTTATTTATGTAGGCCTATATTGGACGAAGTCATTAAAATGGCAAACATAAAGTTGGCCTACAAATTACCTGTGCAGTGGTGGCGCCATGGGGGGGCATGGGGGCTTTTGCTCCCCCCCCAATTTTTTTCTTGCCCCCCTAGTTTGCCCCCCTGGCCAAAAGAAAAATGAGGGATTTTTGGCAAAATTTGGCGATTTGGGGCCAAAAATCACCAAATTTGGGGGGAAATCAGCGATTTGGGGCCAAAATTGGTTAAAAATCTCCAAATGTTTGATACTTTTCCCCCAGAATTTCACTTTTGCTCCCCCCCAAAATAAAAAAATTTTGCTTTGCCCCCTGTTTGCCCCCCAGAAAAAGAGGTTTGGTGCTGCTACTGTACCTGGGTGTCTTTATTTCGCAATGCAACCCTAAATATACGAGCAAATCAGACGCATTCTTTAATCGGAATGACGTTTTCGTTATGGACCGCTCTATTTTAGGTTTGCAGAAGAGTGTACTTAAAAACATGTAGCAGCAGATTTATTGGATTCACAATACAACTCAGATAAAATTACTCACCCAAGCTGTTGCTAATGTCCTTATAATACAAATCATCGACAGTGATTTGCAAAAAGGCTTAGAAATAAACAATATATACATCTACAATTTGCTTTCCCATGTTGAGTAATGGCGCTAGTATTGCCGCTGTCGTCACTGTTGTGGAACTACAGTTACTCTGGCTCATAATTTCTTGGACAGTTTAGAACGTAGGCCAGCTTCCCCGCCAAAACGGCGCACCATCGTGTTGCACGTAGACGCAGTACACGCAACGGTCAACGCGCGCGTTTGTTATGTCCAAGAAATTATGGCCCAGAGTATATACAATTATATATGGAAGGATTACCCCTGAATTTTGTATCTCAGAATTACTAAGGCCATGGGAATGAAAGTTTTAGATTTGCGTCCGCCGCCCGCATGCTCCAAAACCTGCCGCCGAAAATTTTCATTATTTTTTTAAAAATTCATTACTTGCATAAAAATGCTCTTCATCACAAAATTATCAAGTTTTAAATCATCAAACAGCTGGAAAGGGGTACAATTACACAATAACAATAGACTACATGCATGCAGTCTCTGAACATGACACATTTCTTGATGCGATTGATCGGTCAGCTCTGGATGGAAACCCGTGAACTCGCAAGTCAACCAACAGAAATGTACATGAATAATGAATAATGAAATAAAGCCTCATGCCTTTTGAAAAATGTCCGGACGCAAATCTAAAACTTTAATTCTCATGGCCAAATTATGAATTTTATGCATCTATTATGATAAAAGACCTTCTCAGGTAAGTGTGTGCCTTGTTTACGAGCAAGGATTAATATGAAACAATTTTATTGCTCCGAATATTTGCGAAACCTGTTTTCTTCGGAGCCAATTCATTTACACTGCTACAGGTTATTGTATAACTATAAGTCAAGTTTACTGTGATGCGCGTATGCCAAATCATGAAATAAAACAGTATCACGGTGAAAGTTCATTTTCTTAAACCTCTAGTCTTATTAACGTCCATATCTGTTTTTGAGTAAGATGTTCACAAATTTATACAGTCATTATTTTAATCTAAAAGTGTTGCCACTGAAAATAGCGAAGTGGCATAACTAAAATATACGTAACAATCGTGCTGTAGTGATAAACGCAAGGGATTTTGTATATAAGTAGAGTATATATACCTAAAAGATGAGCTCATGAGCCACTTCAATTTTACCCTGAAGGGTTTGGGCAGCCATTTTCAAAATGGCCGACAAAGTTGCTTTTTATTGTTTATCAATTGCATACACCCTTTTAATACCGGTTTTTGTTTTTTGGGGGGGGGAAACCCCCATTTTTTTTTTGGATTTTTTTTTGCCCTAAAAATGTTATTTTAATGGTCTTGAAAATATTAAGAGGACAGTTTAAATTGACAAACACGGTTTATGGAGATAAAAGGATAAGTTTTTTAATCAAACATAATCTTTCTAAAATGGACACCAAAAGCATTTTATTTGGTTATTTAAGATTATTACATACAGATCATGTTAAACTACTTTCAACTAATATTTTGTGTATTGCTAAGTAACCGTCACAGATATTACTCAAGCAAATGAAAGCCATACTGCATGTTTTAGCCAACAGCATTTTAAATTTGCAACCATATTACTGGTGGACAAGCGTTTGAACTCAACCAACACCTAAAAAAGGGTGAGCGACGTAACACTTTTTCACCACAAAAACTTTGGTTTATCTGTCATATCTTGGTAAGTACAGAATATATTGAAGTGATTTTGATCTCATTTCAAAGCTGAAGTATTTAAATCTGTATGACGTTTGGTTAAGCTACTTGATTAGGCAAAAAAATGTTTTGACAAATCCATTCAGCCAAGGGAGACAGTGGAGGGGGCAGCGGCTCGCTTGTACAACCTCTATGGAAGTTTGCATCTCCGTTTACCAAAAATGTTCACAACGTATGTCAAAATAATGGTGGATTTTAATATTGGTCATCAAAAAGAAGCTATCATCTTTTTTTTTTCTAAAAAGGGGGGGGGGGGGGGGGGAAACCCCCAACTTTTATTTTGAATAAAATTCATATATATTCAATGTCCTCAAAAAGAGTTTGAACTTTTGACAGTGAGACAAAAAAATTTCCAATGTAACTGTATACATGTACACAGTAATACAAAAAGCAGCAAAACGTTCTCCACATAGTTCTGAGCAAGCTGGTAACATGGGACAGAGTATCTTCTATGTCAAGTAATATTTTCTGGAAGGAAGTTTAAAGAGGAATCAAATATCAGTGATTTTTGTTTTCGTTGTGCGGTATAGTTAAAATGTGTTGGCTGAAATTACCTAAACTTTTGTTGACAAATTTGGGATCGCCCTGTACTAAAAAAGGTTACCAAACAATTGTGAATTACAGTTGTACATCGTTAATTGATAGTTGACACTGTTCCTAGTCCAAATAAATGATCTGTAATTGAAGTTCAGTTGATACATTTCATCTTGAGAGTTAGATTTGTGAATTTGTAGGAAATTTTGTTTCACCGGTATATCTTCAAGGTCACACTGTACATAAAATGCTTGGATGTAAGTGAGCTTTCTTATGGCCCGGCTTTTAAATTATAATTTTGCTATAATAGGGATTCATTTTGGAATTGACACAAATAGGGAAATTGAAGTAGTTTGTAACCAATTTTTATGTGTGATGCAAAGTCTGCCAGTTTAAAACTCGCATGGCCTGGTATTTCTTAAATATCCTAACCACTATTTGCAAAAAATATCAAAACACATCCTTAGTATTCTTTGCGTATCCACAATCATCGGGATACCTTGTTATATGAATGCAAAATGGAAACTCAATAAACCAGTTTTATTGAATTATAGCATGTTTCACTTTAACATGAATGTCCCACAGAGTTCTTAATTCCACAGGTCTTGCCTCAGGGAAAGTGTCGGGGTCAATAGGCCTCTATGTTTTTCGGATGAATGTATTACACTTACAAAGTTGACATACTATCATGTTGATATCATATAGTGCGACACAGCAAACCTGATTAGGACTTAAAGGCTGACTCAGAGATTTCCCGATGAGGGCGCCCTCAATTTTCAAATAAAATGTGTTTTTTTGCATGTTAACATAATGCTTGTCCATATTAACTAATCACTGTGTGAAATCAGCTAAGGCTCAATCAAAAGTCCTTCATATAGCAACTCACATCTTTGTTTTAAAAAATTCCTGATCCGGAAATTGTTGTATACACAGTACCCTATGGCCCTGTATGTGCACATAAATGTTTACTGCATAAAAAAAACAAAATCCGATTCATCTCAACTTTGGAATTGAGCATATAGGTGACTATCTTTCGTTGTAGTTGGCCTATTTTAATTGTTATATTAAAAAAATTATAGTCAGAAATCAGGAGTCAGACTTTAAAGAACTTGTTTGTATAATAACCATAAACAAGACTGTGTGAAAGTTCTCACGCATTGGCAATGATCAACGAACTCTGTGGATGTGATCTTGTGCAGTGGAACATTTGAATCCACGACAAACACCAGTAATGTATTAGCTAGAAAACATATGGAATGAAAAATAAACTTAAATTGTTATGTCCTCATGGAGGCCTACATATTGAGATGGAGCTCTTAAGACTTTGGAGATGGTTTCAGGGGTAGTGGCGGGGGCACGCACTGATATACCTTGTGCAATGCCCAAAGGGTTATGGGGTCAGCACTCTGACCTCTATTAGATAGATTAGAGCTGATTAATATTAAGGGGTGTTGTATTTTCCTGTTGTAAATATTTGCATAAGAACAATTGTCAGACTCGACACGGAAACTTGATTCCACGAGGCACAATCGGAGACTTCTGGAACAATTGCTTAGCGTTCTGATGGATAAGTTATCGTTATGCATTTCCATTACATTTCGTAAGGTCTCATTGTGGATCTGGTTGGGGATAGGATAGCTGAAATCCCTAAATGCCATTGTTTTGCGGTTTCCACTTTCGAAATCACGAGGCAGATCCCTGGCCTTTGTTTACGGGGAGGAAAAAGTGCTCCTAGATCTAACATCGTTGATCAACAACAACAGATTGCTTGTTATCAATATGGGTTGAAAAAAACAAATTGTTACTGCAGGGCCAAAACTCCTATTGAGGTACGTCTCCATCTTCTCATTTTCTCACCAAAGAGACTGTTCTGTAGCCACCATGGAGTGCAAGGAGCCCCATGCTACACTCATAACCATAGCAAAAAATACTCGTCAGGACTGTCACACTGATGTTGTGTCTTAGCTAGTACAATTTATACATAGATCCAGAACTGCACTGTGACTATCATTTGGACATTTGGGAACTGAGAAGATTGTTTGAACTTGGTAGATCATACAATATCACGCGTGGCCTTTGAACCAATAAAGCATGACAACTTCTAATAACGAACTTAATAAATAAAAAACAAAAGAAATTGCCAGGTGAATTAAAGTAGGATAGGTTTGTTCATTACTTTGTTTCTAGATTCTCGATGGTATAAAATTACATTGACTTAAAGTGAATACAAGTTTTACACTAATATTGTAGGTTGAAATGTTGATGAAGTCACTACATTCCGGCAAATAGTCGAGATGCTTTAATTGGATCCATGCAGGAACATTGGGATTTTCTTAATTGTGTAAGAAAACAATCCTTGATTAGAGAACAGTAACAACCTTGCAAATCAATTGATTTAGACACAAGGGATTCATTCTTGTTTTGGGATACTTAGTAGGTGAGATTATCACTTTAATGAGGCTTTGTGCGACCTAAAAGGTGGGTGTAGCTATATTAGCAAAATAGGTCTAAAATGGTCATTTCGACGGCCATCTTGGAAAATGGCCGACAGGGACACACATTGCAATGGCCCCCTGTGATTGACAAACATCGTTAAAATGCATTTAGCATATTTTATGCTAGTGAGGTGAGAAGTAAGGCCGGTGTAAAATATTAGCAAAAATATTGCTAAAAATGGTCATTTGGAGGCCATCGTGGAAAATGGCCGACAGGGGAACATATACAATGGCTGGATTGGACAAACTTTGTAACATGCCTAGACATATTCTTATGCCTAGGTAGGCATAAGTAAACGGCAGGTGTTGAAATATTAGAAAAATATGCCTAAAAATGGGTCATTTTGGCGGGCATCTTGGAAAATGGCCGACGGGGATGCAAAACTGCGAGGGCTCCAGATCTTGATATGTTCGTACTAATTTCTCATTAACATCTGTGCACATTTCATGCTTTTATCACAAAATGCCCGATAGGTTGCTATGCGCCTCGCTAAAAGTAAATTACTTTTCCTTAAAAATGAGGGGTCAATCAAATATGTAACCCAAGTATAGCTGAGTTACAGACAAAAACTTCATGCCAAAATGATCCAAAATCGTTTGTGTGTGCAGTTGTGAAAGCATGCACATGTTTGAAAATTAAAAAAAAAAATTTCACTTTTGCTCCCCCCCAAAAAAAAATTTTTGCTTTTGCCCCCTGTTTGCCCCCACAGAAAAAAGGTTTGGTGCTGCCACTGTAATGGGTGTCTTTATTTCGCAATTTGCCAACCTAAAATATACGAGCAAATCAGACGCATTCTTTAATCGGGAATGACGTTTCTGTTATGGACCGTCTATTTAGGTTTGAGAAGAGTGTTACTTAAAAACATGTAGCAGCAGATTAACTGAATTCACAATACAAATCAGATAAATTACTCACCCAAGTTGTTGCTACTGTCATTATAATACAAATCATCGACGTGATTTGCCACAAAAAAAAGGTCTTTCTTAGAAATAAAACAAAATATACATTACAATTTGCTTTCCCATTGTTAATGATATGGCGCTAGTATTGCCGCTGTCGTCATTGTTGGGAACTTACAGTTACTTGGCTCATAATTCTGGACAGTTTAGAACGGAGGCCAGCTTCCCCGCCCACAAAAAAGGCGCACCATCGTGTTGCCGTAGACGCAGTACACGCCATGATCAACACGCGCATTTGTTAGTCCAAGGAAATTATGGCCCAGAGTATATACAATTATATATGGAAGGATTACCCCTGAATTTGTATCTCAGAATACTAAGGCCATGGGAATGACAAGTTTTAGATTTGCGTACGCTGACCGCATGCTCAAAAACCTGCCCGCCGGAAAAATTTTCATTATTTTTTAAAATTCATTACTGCAATTAAAAAATGCTCTTCATCACAAAATATCAAGTTTTAATCATCAACAGCTGGAAAAAGGGGGGTACATTACACCAATAACAATGGACTACATGCATGCAGTCTCTGAACATGAACCATTTCTTGACTTGATGCGATTGATCGGTCGCTCTGGATGGGAAAACCCATGAACTCGCAAGTCATAAAACCACAGAAATGTACATGAATAAGGATTAATGAAATAAAGCCTCATGCCTTGAACCAAAAAATGTCGGACGCAAATCTTAAAACTTAATTCTCATGCCAAGTATTGAAGTTTATGAATCTATTATGTAAAGACTTTCAGTCAGTGTGTGCATTGTTTTACGAGCGAGGATAATATGAAACAATTTTTATTAGGCTCCGATATTTGCCGAACCTTTGTTCTTCGGAGCCTATTCATTAAACTGCTACAGGTTATTGTATACACTTATAAGTGCAAAGAAGTTTTACTGGATGCGAGTATGCCAAAATCATGAAAATAAAAAAGTTCATCACGGTTAAAGTTCCTTTTCTTACCTCTAGTCTTATTACGTCCCTATTGTGTTTGAGAAGAATGTTCACAAATTTTATACAGTCAGGATTTTAATCTAAAAGTGTTTCCACTGAAATATAGCGAGGCGGGCATAACTAAAATTAGTATACCAATCGTGCATTAGGGATAAGAGCAAGGGATTTGTGTCTATACGTAGAGTAATAATACCTAAAATATTGAGGATCATGAGCCAACTTAAATTTTTACCCCTGAAGGGTTTGGCAGCCATTTTCAAAAATGGCCGACAAAGTGCTTTGTTTGTTTATCACATGCATACACTTTTAATATCGGTGACATGATGCCTAAATTGGTATTTTAATGGTCTGAAAAGATTAAGAGGACAGTTAAATTGACAACAAGGTTTATGGAGGATAAAGGGATAAGTTTTAAATCAACCCTTCATCTTTTCAAAATGGCCACCCCAAACGCATTTTATTGGTTATTAAAGGTGATTACATAACAGATCATGTAAAACACTTTAAAATAATAATTTTGTGTATTGCTAAGTAACCGTCACGATATTACTCAAGAAAAATAAAGGCATTACTGCAGTTAGCCAAAGTATTTTAAATTTGCAACATATACCTGGTGGCCAAGAGTTTTTGAACTCAAAACACCTAAAAACGGGTGGAGGACGTATCTTTTCACCACAAAACTTTGGTTTTATTGTCATATCTTGTAAGTACCAGAATTATTGAAGTGATTTGATCTCATTGCAAAGCTGAAAGATGATTTAATATATGTATGAAGTTTGGTTTAAGCTATCTTGATTAGCCCAAAAACAATGTTTGACACCATCATTTCAGCCAAGGAGAAAGGGACGGGGGCAGCGGATCGCCGTCAAATCTTTGGGAAGTTTTGCATCTCCGTTACAAAATGTTCCAACGTTGTCAAAAATGGGTGGATTTTAATTTTTTGGTATCAAAAGGAATAGCGATCTCTTTCTAAGACACTTATGAATAAAATCAGATATATCAATGTCTCAAAAAGAGGATTGAACTTTTGAAAGTGAGACTAAAACATTTCCCATGTAACTGTTATACATGTACAAAGCATACAAAAAGCAGCCAAAACGTCTCCAATCGTCTGAGCAATTTGTAAAATGGGGAAAAAGTATTATCTTACTAAGCAAGGTTATTTTCGGAAGGAAAGTTTGAAGAGGAATTCAAATATGAGTTATTTTTGTTTTCGGTTTTGGTGGTAGATGGGGTTTTAGTTAAAATGTGTGGATGAATGACTGAAATTACCTGAACTTTTGTTGACACATTTGGGATCGCCTGCCGGTACTAAAAAAAGGTTACCAAACAATTGGGAATTACAGTTGTACATCAGTTTTAATTGAAGTTGAATGTTCCTAGCCAAATAAAAATGATCTGTAATTGGACAGTTCCATTGATATATTTCATTCTTGAGATTTAGATTTGTGAATTGATCATGAAATTTTGTTTACCTTGTGATATCTTCAAGGTAACACTGTACAGTAAAATGCTTTGTAGTAGTGAGTGAGTGAGCTTCTTATGGCCTCGGGCTTTTAAAAATCGTTATTACTTTTGCTATAATAAGAGGATTCATTTTTGACCTTGAAACAAATAGCGGAAATTGAAAGTAGTTAAGTAGTTTGAGTTTGGTAACAATGTTATGGGTGATGCAAAGTCCTGCCAGTTTAAAAACTCGCACACCCATGGCCTGTTATTTCTTAAAATATTCCTTATCCAATATTCATTTGCCCCCAAAAATATCAAACAAATCCTTCTTTCTTCTTTGCGTTCTCTTTTTTTTTTTCTTTTTTTTTCTTTCAACAAGGCAATAGGTGATACCTTGTGTGGGTTGAAATGGATGCAAATGGATAACTCAAACCATCCCGCCCCCCCTTCGCACCGCTCCCTTATGATTATCGTCAGAGTGTTTCCTTTAACCCATGAATTTCCACAGTTATTAACCTCACCATACATGTCTTGCCTCAGGGAAGTGTAGTGGTGCAATAGCGAACCCTCTAATACTGGTTTTTTCGGTTAGAATGTATTACATTCAAACCCAACACAGTTGCACCCCACCCCTACCCCCCCCTATCATGTGATTATCACCCACCCCATATCCCCTTATAGTGCCCCCAGCCCACTACACCCCAGCAAACCTGCCCCCCCCGACCCCCCCCCCCCCCCCAGCAAAAACCTCCCTGATTCCCATGACCCCAGCCCCACCCCCCTTCTTTAACAGGCTGACCCCCCCATTCAGAGATTTCCCGATGAGTGGGCGGCCCTCCCCGCAATTTTCAATTAAATTGGTTCTGGTGCATGATTGTTACATTACTTATGCTTTCTTTGCCTCTGTCCATATCCTAATCACTATGTGAAATAAAGCTCTAAGTCTCAAATCGACACAGTCCTCAATTATAGATATATCCTTCCTTCTAGGGAAAGAATCATCACCCCCCCCCCCCCCCAACTTCTTTTGTTCCCCATTAAAACAAACAACAATTCCGGAGGCCCCCGGGCGCAACACATCCCTCCGGACGAAAAATTCGAATGTCCAAAAACAACTAATAACACAACGTACACCCACCTCTATGGCATCTACTAATATGGCAAAACACAAACTGTTAAACTGTATAATGTAGCAACATAAAATAGTGGTACTGACCATATACAATTAAAAAAACAAACCAAAAAAAATCAGATCATATAAACTTTGGAATTGAGCAAATCACCCCCACCCAGGTGACTATCTTAGTTGTGCTTTTTGAGATTTCTAAATTGTTATATTCAACCCAAAACCATTAATATTTCGCAATCTCTGAGTCAGACTTTAAAGAATATGTTCTGTATCAATCCATACAACACCAAAGATGTGTGAAAGTTTCTCACGCCAGTGGCAATGATCCACGCAACCTCCGTGGACCCCCCTGGACCCCCGTGATCTTGGCAGACCTGGAAACCCCATCTTGAATCAGGACAAAAACACCAGTAGTATTAGCTAGAAAAACATATGCCCCGAGAAAAATACAATTGTTTATGTCCTCATGGAGGCCCTCACCCCATATTGAGATGGCAGCCCTTAAGACTCTTGGAGATTGGGTTTTCAGGGGTCGTGGCTGGGTGGCACGCACTGATATACCTTGTGCAAACTGCCACGGGTCTATGGGGGATCAAGAAATCTGACCTCTATTGAATACGATTAGAGCTGATTACTATTAAGGGGTGTAATTTTTCCGGTTGTCACTACTTTTGAATCCATACGAACAATTGGTCAGAATCGAACACACGCGACCAAAATTGAATTCAACGACCCGCCCACCCCCCCCCCCCACCCGCCCCCCCCCCCACCCCCCCCCCCCCCATCCACAATCTGGACTCTCTTCGAACAACTGGCCTCTAGTTCTTGAATGGATCAGTTATCGTCTCATGCCACTTCCTCACCCCCCATTTCGTTAAAGGTCTCATGGGGTTCTGGTATATGCGGAAGGTATCTCTTAAATACACCTCTTAAATGCCATTTTTTTTGCGGTTGTTTTCCACCCTTCAGAAATCACGAGGCAGATCCATGCCTTTTGTCTTACGGGAAAAGCACGAAACGTGCTCCTCGATCTAAACTCGTTTGATCAACAACAGAAAGATGCTTGTTATCAAGTGGTGACATGGGTTCTTTTCTGAGCAAAATCCTATTGGAGGATACTGTCTCCCTCTTCTCATTTTATCACAAAGAGAATGTTAGCCACATGATGTTGAAATGTGCCATGCTAAACATCAAACCCATAGCAAAATACTTCGGACTGTACACACTGATGTTGTTGTCTTAGCTAGTAAAATTTCTACACAGATCCCAGAACTGAACTGTACGAGCTCATACCTATCTCTACTCCCACGCCCGGCGTCTCTCACTTCCCTTCCCCGACAAGTCCTCCTCTTCCTATACTTCTCCTTCCGCCCTATCTACTCAGTAACCTTCTCTCCCCTCTTTCTTCTCTATTCTTCATCCCTTGCCTTCTTCTAACCTCCACCCCAAAACCCATCCCATCCCCCTCTCTAACTTTCATTTTTCTCTCCTTCCGATTTGGGAACGGAGAAGATTTGTTTTTTGATTACTTGGTAGCTCATACAATATCACCCCGCGGCCTTTTGACACAATAAAGCATTGACTTATGACAATCCTAATAAACAAACTAATAAATAAATACAAAAGAAATTGCCAGGTGAATAAGTAGGATAGTAGTAGTAGGATATGTTTTGTTCAGTACTTTGGTCGTAGGATGATTCTCGATGGTAGTCCTATATTTGTGATTAACTTTTAAAGTGCGGAGAAGGAAGGGGAGATAACGGGGAAGTTGTTATAGGAAAAGTTGTACAAAAAGATATGGACGCAGTGTCGTTGAGATAATTTTAAATGTTGAATGAAACGTCTCTCTTTTTCAATACCCATTCCGGCAAAATAGGAAATGCAAAAAAATAGTCGAGATCGGCCGGAGGCGAGACGAAGGAGCTTTTTTAGCTCCAAGGCACGCACGCCAATAGTCGGAGAGATATGTGCTTTTTTAATTGGTTTTTATTTTATTTTATCATGCAGGACATGGACATTGAGCCGCATGAGGATTTTCCTCCGGAGGTCGAGGGTGGAAGAGGAAGGGCGGGGGGAAGGAAAAAATTAAGTTATCCCTCCCATCGTGGGTGGCGTGAGGGGGGAAGATATAAAATGCACTACCCACGAAGAAAATCCCCAACGTACCCTGGACCCGGAAGGGAGGGGTTGAGGGGAGGGGGGACAAATGGAAAAGGACCCTTTCAACTAGAAAGGAGGAGACAAAAGGCGCGAGGGCCGAGTGTGGAGTGCTGTTTTTTGGTTTCTTTTTGACGAGTTCCGTGAAAGTGAGGTCGTCTAGTGTGAGAGTCAGAACTGTGAACTGAGCGTGGTGAGGACTCCCTTGCCCTATAAAAGGGGGTGGTAGTGTTGGGGTTGTAAGCTATCCTATCATTAGCAAAATATGTCCTAAAATGGTCATTCATTTTCGACGGGTCCATTGGGAAAAATGCCGACAGGGACACATATCGCAATGGCCTGTGATAGGACCAAACATGTAAATGCCATATTTAGCAGTATTTTATGCCTAGTTAGGTATAAGTAAAAGGCCGGTGTAACATTCCGGTTGTTAACAATTTGTTTTAAAATTATTAGCAAAAAATATGCCTAAATGGTCATTTTGGGCGAGGCCATCTTGGAACTGGAAAAAGGAAAAAATGGCCGACCGCAGGCGACAGGGAAAAAAACAAGGGACCACATAGGTGGGACAGAAGGGAAAAAGGGACCAGGGAAAACCGTGAAAGGGGAACCAAATATCATTAACAGGGACACCGACAGGCCGACACGAAAGGGGACACCATCCCGCACCGGACAGGGACACCACTATTAGTACAATGGCCTGTGATTGGGAAAATTGGAAATGAATTTAGCATATTCTTAGGACTAGTGTCTGTAGGCATATTAAGTAACGGACAAGGTGTTGAACAGGTGTTGAAAAGTCTCATTCCCCCTAGGGGGAAACAGCTTGCGCTAAGCACCCGCAGCATGGGGGGGAAAAGGAAAGACAGGGTCCCTAAGGAGTGCATAAATAAGTAAGGGAAACAGGGCAGCAGGGGGCAGGTGTTGTGACAGGAGAGCCCAAGGTGTTGAAAATTAGCAAAAATATGCTAAAATGGTCATTTTGGCGGCCATCTTGGAAAAATGGCCGAAAGGGGATTGGATGCCATGCATAACTGCGATGTGGTGCTCATGGCATTCGTGATTGTTCGTATTACTTTCTCTACATCTGTGCCAAATGTAATGCTTATCACAACAATGCCACGAACGACGGACGACTAGGTTAGCTATGGCCTGCTAAAAGTAAAATTACTTTCCTTTAAAATGAGGGGTGTTCAATCAAAATAATGTAGCCCACGTATTAGCTGAGTTACAAGACAAAACTTCATTGCCAAAATACTGATAACAATAGATCACAAAAAGTGGTGGGGGGAAGTTTTGTGAAAGCCATGCCACTGTACAATGTAAATTTTGTATGTGACCTCATTGACCTCCTAATATCTTACTGTATGGGAAGGTTATAATTTCTCCACAAAATGTTCTTGCTTTACGGTGCGTCGACCCCGTTTTAAAATCCTGGTGTGGTGTGTGCAATGAGAAAGATTAGGGCCATGGCAAGCAAACGGAAACAACGTGTGAGGAGAAGGGATTAGATTGAGTGTGGTGGTGAAAGTTTTCTTTTTAAAGTTTTTTTTTAGATCAATGAAGTGATTTTTTTCTCCATTGAACCCGGTATTCCCGATCATATTTCCTTCCCCCCCCTTCTTTTTATAACTCATCCTCCCCTCGTCCTCCCACCCCCCGCCTTTCTCTTTCCTTGCCTTTCGCTTCTTCTTCCCCCTTTTTCCCTCCCCCCCTATCTCCTCTTCTCTCTTTATCCTTTTCCCCCTCTTTATTTTTCACATTCCCCTACCCTTGCCTATTCTTTTATTCCCCTTCCGCATCTTTTTCCCCCCCCCCCGTTTTTCACCCCTTCCTCCCCCTCTCTTTTCTAAGTTCTTCTCTCCTAAGCCCCCCCCTTCCGTACCTCGACTCCTTCCCTGCCGTCACTCTCCTCTCTTTTTTCTATCCATTCACACCCTATCATTTCCCCTTCTACCGCTCTCCTTTCTTTACACCTTCTACTCCCCTCCTTTTTCCCTTATCTCGCCTCCGCTAATTCCGCCTATTCCCCCCCCCCTGCTATTCCCGTCTACTCCACCCCTCTCTTCTCGTTCCTTCTCCTCATTCCCCCCCTACTTCCTCCCCTCAGGCTCGTCCGTTCTCTTGTCCCCTCCTACGTCTCTATCTCCTTACTTTTCCCTTTCTATCCTCCTTGCTTTTCTTTTCGCTCTTCCCTCCTCATCTCCCCTAGTTCCTTTTAGATTTATAGTTTTTTTTCAAAAGTTTTTTAGAGTCAACCTTCCATACGTGATTTTTTTTTTTTTTCTCCCATTGAAAACCACCCACAGGATGATGAACGCAAAATTTTAGTATCTGTAACAGCACTATCAGCTTGATTACTGAATGAACACCTCCCCCTCCTAGAGTTTGCTAATGTGAACCTTCTTATTTTGAGTATGTTATTTTTATGCGGGGTTTTATGTCTGTGTAGGTGCAAAATGTATCTCTCTATTCTTCCAATGGCTCCTACAGGTCCTTTTTTATATTACCCATATCAATTCGATCAATTGATTGAAAGAAAAGAGAAATGAAGAAAGAAAGAAAAGACAGAAAATTAGGACAAAGAAATTTAATTCAATCATTTGTGGAAAATGTAACCAGGCCAGGCCAAGTGCCAGTCCACTCCAGTGTGGTGCCACTTTGCACCTGGTGCACTGGATTTCACCGTTATTATTATTTATTAAAACTTATTACGTCTATTATTCCAAGATAGCACAATAGACTCAGCCAGCACCTGGTCCGAATTTTAAATGCTCTGCCATTCCGCAGCAGCAGCATCAGAATAAAGCAACCCCACGGAGGAGGAAAAAACAGTGGAAAGAACAAAGCAGCCAGTGGAAATGTTGATCGTGGTGACGTCGCATCCGTGGTTTAGTATTTTCACAGTATTTCAGGTATACTTAATATCAAAAGCCTATAAAAAAAGATTGGGAAAAAGGACTATAGATAAATCTCATCCTACGAGCTGTAAATAAGGGACTTGGCCGGATCTCCTCATTTTGCACGCGGATGGAAGGGGCGTTTGCTCCGAAAAACGAGTAATTTCTCTGTTAAGTTGCAGATGTACAAAAAAAAAAAAAAAAAAAAGAAGGAATCTGGGAAGGTCGGTAAGTTATAATGACCAGCACCCTTTTGTGGTTTTTTAAAAAAGTAAAATAACACCGAGGCCCGGAGCTAAAAAGCGGGTTTGTGTTTAACCGCCATTTTGCAAGGTTCATAAGGCTCAGACTCAGTCAGAGTCAGATCAGTTATATGCTCAGACAGGCATGACGGCCTCCGCTCAGTCAGGTCTACGGTCTGGTCATACTTCCCTGATTGCAGTGCAGTACTGGCAATGCAGCCTACAATTAAGGCGATTTGAAAAGGAAGGGGGGGGAGGAAAAACAAGACAGAAAAGAACAAAAAGGGTGGAAGTGTTCGAGAGAGCGACAAAGGCGGAGAGGAGGGCCTAGGAGGGGAGGCTGACGGTGGGAGGCATGCCGCAAGGGGGGCGCGGGGGCAAGGGGGAGGACTAGGGGTGAGCGAAAAGGAGCGCAAATAGGGGCCGGGGGAGGGGGGATTAAAGCTGCACTACGCACACACCCACACAAAACAATCACAAAAAAACCCCAAAAAGTGAAAAAAAAAAAAAGAAAGAGGAAGGAAAAAAATGAAGAAAAAAAAAACAATAATGTGGAAATGAAATGGATGCAAATGAACACATTTTACAAAGAACAAGAAATTTTCTTAAACTAAAAATAATGACCCAAAATTGATAAATTTGGGCTAAATCAAAAAGGATTTATTGTAAATGATTTTTTTGAAAAAACTAAAAAAAAAAATTCTGCAAAAACTGAAAAAAAATCAGGGCTCGGTAGGGCCCGTCCGTTAAAAACACGGGGTTTTATTTTTCGTTGCCTAATCGTAATGCAATCATTGCAGTGTGCTTGCAACACAATGTGATTTTAAATGGCAGAGTATTACTGCAAAGTACTGCAAAAATAATGACAAATAAGATAGACCGGCAGCACCAGGAGGCGGTTTTGATCAAACATGTCAAATGTGTCCAAATGACCTTCGGGAGCGGCATACAAAATATCTGAATACGGGAGAAAAAAAAGTTCAGAGAAAAATATAACTTGCAAAAAAATGAATATTATGCACGGAGGGAAACATGCCGCGCGCCTTAGGGCCTCAGGAGAGGGTTAAGTTACTGTGGGGGTCAATGTTTGGAACTGCTCTAAAGTCTAATGAATACAGCTCAGATTAGGTTTAGGTAACAAGGAGGAAAAAGTCAATTGGGTCATGCGGGTGGTGCCTCTTTCCAAGATATTTGGATGACAATAGGTTAAAGGTATTTAAAATGTAAATGATCACTTTTCCCTTGATGCATCAGGAAAAATTTCAATCTCAGAGGGGCATTCGTTGGGCCGACCCACCTATTGCAAATTGCAAGAATTGAAAAGTAGTTGATAAAGACAGGGTGACAAAAAAAAAACAAAAAAAACTTTAATACCCAAAATGAGAAGTGATACTTTCCATTTTAATTTGATATGTTGAAAACAACCACACTCTCAAATAAAATGGAACAATTTTCAGGGGCCAAGAAGATTAAGATGAGCAGTGTACCATGCTGATTAGTTAGTTAGTTAGACCAAAGTTTTTTTAAATCCGGTTGTCCCCGCAATGGGGGGGGCCGGATTCACCTCACCACTCGCAGCAATATGATTGTGTGCAGGATTTGTTTGATCTAAATATATTTAAAGTAAAAAAGTGGATAAATTGTCACTTTCATTTGGGTAAAAAGTTTTTTATTGGGGTCACCCTGTACAAAAGGATTTTTATTAAATTTTGGAACATTTTACTATATATATCCATGGTCCCAAAATCTGTCACTCACACATGTAGACCAGGTTCCCTTTGGAAAGGCCTCAATCTGCACTTCATGACCATTAAGGAGCATTTATTCATCTCTGGACACTTGGAGATAATGTTCACCCTAGGGAAGGAAAAGGCATAGATTTCCTTGGAGATATGTATCAACAATCAATGTTACACCTGGGGGGGGGGGGCATCATTTCCTTTGGACAGATTTAAGTTAGGTGCATATTTGCATGACAGCACTTTCATTATCTCTTTCTTAGCTGAATAACATGACCAATTAGAAGAAGAAAAACATTTAAGGGTGCAACAAGACGATTTCAAATTAACAGGGTCGCCCATAAAAATGTGAACATTCTGGTTGGGCACTGGTCTAAAAGCTTTATAATATTTCTATCAATAATATACCCATCTGATGAAAGGATTAAGATGGGAGGGAAACTGTTTCTTTGGGACAAAAATGCGTGAATGATGAAAATGAAATTTATAATTTCCTATAGGAGCAGATTGAAATTCAGCCTGTTTTCTATTGAAAAATAGCATAGATTCACCTTTTGGTTTCATTTCTGCAGCAAAATAAAAGGTAGGGAATCTATTGAGTGTCTTGATACTCACATCAATACATATCACAGAAAATATAGATCACATCAAAATCTTCCTTGTACAAAAATGGGGAAATTTATAATTCCTATCGGAGCAGATGAAATTCAGCCTGTTTTCTATGAAAAAATAAGCAATATACTTTTGTTTTCATTTTATGGCCAAATAAAGGTAGGAATCTATTGAATGTTCTTAGATATCCAATCCAATACATATCACAGGAAATACTAGATCACATTCAAATATCTATTGCACCTCTTTAAACGTGCAACAAGTAATGTGTGATTTAAAGATAGGAGACCTGATTAACAGCAGAGCAGCCGAATCTCCCGGATTTTCCACCATCTCGGAAAGAAAGGAAATAAAACATATTTTTCCTTGAAAAACAGTCCTTCTCTTGTTGGTATTTTGAAATCATTTTCACTCCCAAGGTCCAATTAAGTAAAAACGTTAGTGGCATTTACCTGTACAACCATCCACCATGCACTGAAAATTCGCAAAAATACCCCGACATGCGGGAAGTACTTTATCCAAGTAAAAATATGGAAAATGATTGTGTTATTAAAATAAAAATAAAACTGTATAATAAAAAAGAAAAAGAAAATAAGTAACACAATGTAAGGCAGTTCAGTGAACATACGGGGTCTGCATCCGTGGATTTGGAAATGTATTGTATGTTGAAAGAGAGAATCTCAGGCAAACTCAGAGCACTTCGAATTTTGAAATCGGAAATTTTCCGTTGCAAAGTTTATTACATTGTTTTGTACTCTACTAACAGTCATTTGAGAACAAATGTCAAAGGTAAAGTCTTTTATTTTTCTTCTATTTGGCCATGGGCCACCGTGGTACTGTTAATCTTTAAACACAAAAATATGTTAACGAATCCTTAACGATAAAAAGGTATTACACTTGATTTTGTTTGGGTAGGTTCCTGATATAGTAACCTACAGATTAATAATATTGCAAGCACTTTGACTCGCCATGTAACACACTAATTTCTAATCATTTTTGAGGAAAATTTTTTTTTTTTTTTTTTTTTTTTTTTTAAATTGAAAAGGAAAACAACTATTTCTTAATATAAGATGTACTGTTAATGAGAGATTACACAACGATCAATTAGCAAATTTTTTTAATACACCTCACAGAATTTTGCAGTCCATTCGATAGCATTACTTTACCATAATAGCCTATTTTGACCAAAAAATGAGCAAAATTTGTATGTTGTAAAATAACAATACAAAACACTCTTTGAAAATTCAGGGAATTTTTCTATAAGCATAAACAAACATTAAGTATGGACAACCAAATGAGAGCCCTCTTAAATTCGCCTAAGGAACATATTTAACCAAAATACTGTGCAAAAAAGGTAAAAGAGTTTTGTTATTTTCTTGCATGTTGTGAGAAGTTTACAAGCTATCGGTCTTGAATTTTCATGGTTTCCCCTTAAGCCTTTACCAACACCAATATTGAAGAGAGGAGTTGTATCAAATTGTGGCATAGGCCTAATTTGCATATGTGATAAAAAATGGGCATACATTATGTCCATATTTTGAGATTTTTCATGAAATTTTGCCATTTGTGGGAGAGTTTACAATCTATCAAAATCTGTAATTTTCATGGTGACTCTTCAAACCTGTACAAAAACCAACTTTAAACAATGATTTGAAAATAATTCATGACCTAATTTACAATTTTTGTCAAAATGCGCAAAATGTATATAACGGCTGTTAAGGACCACCGTTTTCGCATCATGTCCAACAAAAAGACGCCATCTTTTTTAAAGGTTTACCAATCTCACACAAAGACCCATTTTTTTGGGGGGGGGAAAAGAATTTGAAAATGTCACCCAAATACAACCTAGTTTTTAAAAAATTACATTTTTTGATAAGTTAGCAATTTGTTCGCCAAATAAACCCACTCCTTATTATGGACCTCTTTTTAACACTGTCACCAAATGCCTCTGGGTCTGAGATCGCTAGCCTTAAACCCCTAAGAATTTCATATTGGAATGACCTTTCCACCCTCACCCCCAACCCTCGTGATGAAAATTGAAACATGTTTTAAAATAAAACAAGGGGCGGGGGCATTTTTTCGCCAGGGGAAATGGAGGAATGAGGGGAAGCGAGAAAAATAGAAAGGAAAATTGTAAATGACCGTTGACCTAATGTAATTAATAATTCTTAAAGGCAATGACGGGACCTGCAAATAAAGGTAGTTAGGTCTAATCAAATAGTGTGAAATTCGGCGGATTATAATGGAAATACATTGAGTGTGTTGAAAATGCTTCATTCTTACATCGAAGCCACATACCCGCTTTGAAAGTATTACGTACTTCCTATTTCACTGAGGATACAAACTATTTTGGGGAATCTTTACATTCACAACTTCAAAAAAAGCACCACGCCCAACCGCCACGTGAACACCAAATACTGCATTATAGGGTTGCCATTTCAAGTTTTGGCATATGCAAGCTGGTTCTTGGTGGCACTTTATGCAGTGCTCCTATTAGTCGTAATTCGGGAGAGGCTGTTAGCGATCAAATTGCTTTGTAAAAAAACAGACAAAAAAAATCTTGTCATATGTAAGCGGTACATCTTGTTGTTTTATGGGGAAATATGTTCGTTGTGGAGAAAAAAAAATCTGACGGACAGTTTGGTTAAAAAATCCATATCTCAGGCACCCACGCATCTGTTCACAATCAAAACAAACGCCCCCAGATGTAAGCTTCCCTGTCTCAGGAAACTTTCCAAAAAACCACACTCTGAATGAATGGCCTTTGTAACCCAGTGCACGCCTCCGATGTTACCACATTTCGTCGTCCACAGTAGCAACTCAAATGCATAAAACTCATTCAAAAGTGGTGCATGCGGCGTGGTTCTATGTTTACCATCGCGTTCCAATGGGCGTTTTGAAAGTGCTCGAAAACTTGCTCGTTTTGTGAAATGACTTATCAAGGTATCTCACGCGATAACTACCAACCTACATACATATTTTTCAATTCAGTTTTGATGTTAGAGGGAAGATATGCTGCGACAACATATTGAGCGGGATGACATTGGGATTAGCATTATTTGGAATTAAATTGATGATTTCTGTAGAATGTGTTTGCTCTCTACACACCACACCACAGACGTTCAGAGCTTCAGTGACAGTCTATCGGTCACAGATTACGTAATAGGTAACTGAAACGCCTACGTAGCAAAGTGAATTAAAGACACTAGATTTTGCTAATGTCTGTTCAAAGTTACTGACATGGTTTTTCCCCAGACTTTTGATGACGCAGTACATTTTTATGCCATATGCCATGAAGTGTTTAACTCCAGTGGTGCAAAGGGATAAACCTACAAGATGATGAACCTGTTATGATTTTGCTGTTTGTCTTTTAAATATTGTTCCATCATGGCTATTAAACACAAAAAGGCTAGGTTATAAGATTTAGTGCTGGTTGTGACTTATTCCACTGACATTTCATTAAATGGGGGCGGTCAAATGGAGAGGCTCTGTCATTTTTTTTCCGGAAAGCTTTAAAGAGTCTATCTATGATGCGTTCATAGGTAGTAGGTGGCTCCGTTTTCCGTTTATGCGCCTTTGACACCTTCTGACCAGTTTCAAATCAGCATATGGTCCTTATACTTCACTGCACGCTTTACTGGTGCAGTGAATTATGTTTCGCACTTCCGCCTCAACTCCTAATAAATTTATTCAGGTTAACCCAGTTCACTGCAGTGTAGGTACGGGTTACACTATGTTGCAGTAAAACTTGTGAAGGATTGAGTAGAAATAGGGTTGTGACAAATTAGCGACCCTGCGGTCAATATTGACCTGATGAACATATCAGACCTGGGACGGCATAAACTGCAGAATATGAGTTTATTCCGTACAAGTCTTGATGAATTCATTCAGGGTCACGAATTGTACAAACCCGTTAGAAATAGGCGAGCTGCACCATACGTCATTTGATGCATCGCCAGTTAAAATCATTTTAAATGAATGTGTACGTTGGTTTGGGCATGTGTTGAGGAAGGATATGGAGCATGTGTTTAAGAAGGGCTGTGAGTGCGAGGTGGCGGGTTGAGGAGGAGGGGACGTCCAAAGAAAGACATGGAACAAACAAGTGGAGGAGGAGAGTAGGGAAGGGTTGGGTTGTGGATGGGGGATGCATTGATCGGGTGAAATGGAAGGGAAGGAGGTCGGCGCGGTTGCGCAAAATGTGAGGTGGAATCCGGCCACCCCCGTCGACGGGATAAAAAACCGGCTTTAAAAACTTTGGTTTAGTAGTAGTAGTAGTAACTTAGTTGCAAAACTGTGTGATTTGCAGCATAATACAAGTGATTGCAGTAACAATTTGGTTAGCTGAATTGCAATGCAGTGAAGTATGAATGAACCTTTAGTGTATCACATGTCTGGTTTTGCATGGTTCACAGTTAATAGCATTAATCCCAGGGTTGGAATGTTGCATTAAGCCATCCCCTTGAAACTGCAGACAACAAGATTTAGCAGAGACGCAAATTCTTGGGCAGCCACAATCCTTATATTTGCAGTGTTTTTAAAGGACTTGGATTATTGATTACTATCTGCCAACCTAGATTCCCAAAGCCAAAAAGAGGATTACTTGTTCCCTATCTGGTCAGATGGTGACCCCTTTGGCACAGAGGTGTTAAAGTGACGTTTACTTCAACCTTTCATTTCATGAATTTCTTTTTTTTAAATCTCTTCTATTATGGACTTAGTTCATGGAATTCTCTGATTTCTCTTCTTTGATTAATTACTAACATTATTTTACAACCCATTTTTGGCAGGGTGGCTTATATTTGAACAAGTGTGCAGTGTGTCTCTTGCAACTTGTTTAGTTCAGTTTCTTCTCCTTGTTTGACAGGATGCATTCAAGACGGCTGCTGATGAGGTGAAGAAGCTCAAGAGCTGACCAAATGATGAGGAGCTGCTCAAGACGTATTCAATCTTTAAGCAGGGTACTGTTGGAGACTGCAATACAGGTTAGATCAAGTTCATTTATTTCATTCTCACCACATCTTCCGTGAATGAAAACGAATGTGGTCATGTGTCGTATAGTGGGACCCCTTACCACAAAAAACTGCCTAATAAGCAGTCAATAGGCAGTTGATAGGCAGTCGAAGGCATTCAACTGTATTATAAGCAGTCAAACCAACTGATGAGGAGATGCTCAAGACGTATTCACTCTTCAAGCAGGTTAGTGTTGGAGACTGCAATACAGGTTAGATTCAAGCTCATTTATTTTATTCTCACCACATCTTCTGTGAATGAACACGAATATACAGCCTGTCTAAAAAAAATGGTACAATCAAAAACCGATTTTTTTCAATATTATATCTCAACATAAGTAAGTTGTTTTTTACATCACATTAACGAGAAAAGACCAGGCTTTCTAGCATTTTTTGTTTCATCTCATTTGCTTGTTTCAATCGAGAGATAACTCCAATTTACTGCGGAACACAAAAGTCGAGTTTGTGCCACTTCTGGTTGAGTTAAAATGGTGACAGAATTAGTTAAACATAAGTTATTCACATGTCATTTGAACAGATATGAAATTCTTTAAAAGGGGATTAAATTCATAAAGAAACTCTAAAAGGTACGAAAAGAGTTAAGTTACGTAATGGTGGAAATTATGAACAGTAAGTTCTGTCTTTAAGATAAAGTGAATAACATTCGACATAGTTTTGTTTGTTAGAAAACCATGAGCGTTCAGCAACCTGGAGGAGAGAGTTTTTATGGTCTTGAAGTATCATGAAACGCAAATTACTACCAACACCTTGATACTTTGCTTCCAAATTCAAATTTTTATTGACTTCAACAATTAGTAAATGCACAAAGATAGTGCAATATTTTAAACCATTTCTTCTTGCATGATTTTAACAGATACAAATTTTGTGATAAATTCAAAGCTCCATTTCATTGACGTGCAATAAACATTTGTATCGTTTATAATTTATGAAAACAAGACATTTATCATTGAACTGATTATGTTGACTATTAATTAAAACTTGTGTCAATAAAACTGGACTTCCTTTGTTTACTCTAATCTGTGTTTTGTTTCTTTTGTCAAGTTGCAATCTTTTGTGAGCTTCAAGACAGCATGGCAAAACTGCATGAAACATCTCTACCCCTGCATAAAAGTGGCACAAAATCGATTTTGGTGTATCGCAGTAAATTGATTATATCTCTGGATTGACAAAAGCAAATAAAATGAAACAAACATCATTGGAAAGCCTGGTCTTTGTTTTGTTAATATTATACCAATTAAGAATGACTTATTTTGAAATTTCATATTTAACCTAATTTTTTTCTGATTGTATCACTTTTTTGAGACATGCTGTAGAAAATACAGTATAATCGCTTTCTACAATGCACTTTAGAAGAGCTGCATCAGGGGAGCTATCAAATGCTCTTTAAGGAGAGCTGTAGGGGAGCAAACTCTCACTCGCCTTAAAAGACGATGTCTGATAGAAGGAATAAAATGGATGAAGATGGGTGTAGGAGAGGCCATTAGCATCATATGACCTTTACAGTTGACCCCACCCAATGGAAGATAGAACTATTTTGTGAGCCAACAAGGGAGGGACAGGACAAAAACAGGACAGGACAAGACAAAACAGGACATGATAGGACATGACAAGCGGTTACAAGAAGTGAATCCTGTTGATGTAGATAAACCCTTAGGGTATAGTTTCCTTTCCGCGTACAGATATTTTCGCGATTTTAAAAGTTTTGCCAAATGCGCGAGAATTTAATTTCACGGTATTGACATCAATGCAATACAAATCTATTGGAAAAAAGTTATTTTCACGTTTTTATGTTCACTCGCGAAAATAAAAATGTCGCGAAAATTTCCACTTATACAGTATATTATCTCCTACATAAATACTTTGTAAATGTTGTTATTTAGGATAGCAATATTGTAATAGAAACAACCCCATGGTTTCACTTGACTTGATGGTGAATGCTATCTTGATGTGCATTTTTTGCAGACAGACCAGGTATGCTAGACTTGAAAGGCAAGCTAAATGGGATGCGTGGAATGCGAGGAAAGGTAGGTCTTCAGTCTCATTGCCATGAGCAGATGTCATTGACCCATATATATATACACAGTGGACTGACAAAATTAACTGATTCTCCATTAACCTTCCTCGAGTCAGTGACGTCAACACATTCAGACTTATTTTGTGTGTACAGTATATTCTCGCACCGCCTTTGTAAATGCATGTGCGTACGTCAACGCTTTGAATCAATTTAATCGATTTAATGCTGCGACTAATGTATTGCACATTCATGTTACTGACTGGAGGAAGATGAAAGCACTCTAGTGGTGTCTGGATATGGTAACAAAGGATGCATGTGTAAAGTTTAGAGTTGGTGAGTTCAGATCATAGATCACTGAAGTTGTCCTGAGAGGCTGAGTTTAAAATTGTACAGGAAGCAAATTTTTTATTTATGGCCTTATACTAATACCCTTTAAATAGGGGTGGGCATATGACCACTTTTTTTCAAAACATGTAGATTCTATGGCCATTTTGGCTGCTCAAAATGATTCTGGCAAGCATTTTCATATCAAATTAATTTTAATATTGGTTCCATGGATTTTAAATTTTGCATGTAAAGTCAATGGGGAATTTCGGCAATTTTAGACATAACTTCAAAAAGCAATGTTATTCTCAACCTATTTTATCAGAAACTCACACACAGATGTTTTTATATATTCTTTAAATATTGGCAAAGAAAAAATATAATAATAGTTTGCTGAATTGCAAAGGGATTCAATTGGGTGCAAAGCCATGAATAGAATAGATATTCAGCCAGTAGACTTGCAAAAGGACATAAGAAAGGTCATTGCACCACTGTCATGGCATGCATCAGTAAACTCTTTTGTATAACATATATCAATTATACTTGTATTGAGCCTTTCACAACAATGATATAATGGTGTTTCTCATGTTCTTTTGTAAGTATACTGACTGAAAGACTTCTATTTACTGCTTAGCACCCTACAATACCATTTTTGTAAAATTGAAGCCCTTCGCAATTCAACACAATATTATCATATTTTCTCTTTGCAAATATTTATAGAATATTCGAAGGCATCTGCGTGTGAGTTTCTAACAAAATAGGACATAGTTGAGAAGAATATTGATTTTTTGAAGTCATGTCTAAAATTGCCAAAATTCCTCATTGACTTTAATTGCAAAATTTAAAATCGATGGAACCAATATTAAAATTCATTTCATATGAAAATGTTTGCCAGAATCGTTTTGAGCAGCCAAAATAGCCCTAGAATCCACTTGTTTAAATAGAGATTTTAAGAAAAAGTGTTAATTTGCCTACTCCTACTTTAAGGCCAGAAATAAGACTTTGTTACATGTACAACTTCTAAGAGGGGTATATGGAACTCTTGCCTAAAAAAATCAATTTCTTTCATGTATTACATCAGGATTATTCTTGAAGTCAATATATGAGAATAGACTGTTGTACATATCCAGAAAAATGCTAGTACTCAGTCCTAATAATATTTCAGTTCCTGTCAGGAACTTCTTCAAGCTAATTGTTCATTCAATTTTGACTGTGAAGAGTAAAGTTGATGTCTGGCAACCTTTGAAGTCTGGGATGATGTTGTAAACCTTGAAGGTTGCTATTTTTTTATTTGCCACCCAAATAACCCCTATGGGCAATCTGGCCGTGTCTCACCCAAAGCCAAGGGATTTTGTTTTCATGCCGCCACCGAAATTCCCTGGTTTAAAAGCATCTTTCTTACACCCATGTCCATTCAATATGTGGGTGCCCACCACCCCACCCCACCCTTATGTCCAAGTTAATTGAACATACAGTAATGTCAAATTTGTATATTCATATAGAATTTCCTTAAAAAGTGTTCATTGGCATTATTTTTTTATAGAATTGAATATTGGCCGTGACCCTTATTTTGGATTTTCAGATTTGTTTCCCTCTCCATTTAAAGCATTACGTTATATTGTATAAAGTTGTGTATAAAACTGCTATTTCTGAACAATTCCAGGTTTGAGATGTGTTATAGGTCAAACTAGATGCATATACTTCTCATAGCCCTTAAGTGTTTATACAAGCCGACTTATGTACCCTATTTTTTTTCCGAGCCATCCCCCAATCAAGCAAATTGTTTAAGGCCTTACATAGATACTACAGACCACTTCATTTTCATCAGTGCTACTATGTCACATGTTTTCATCATTGAATTTCCTATAACAGAATAGATACATACCTTCATATTTTTGGACAGACGTACCCGCATCCATACTCCTATTTCATTTTCATCAGTGATACCTGACGTCTGCTACACATCCTTATTTTTGGCTCCATGCAAGCTCCTAGATATTTATCACTGTAAAGACACTGAAGTGCACTTTCATTTCAATTTGAAATTTTCCACCTTCATTTAATTCATTATTTTGCTAGTTCCTGACTGTATCTCATATACTCAACAATGTATCCTGCATGAGTATCTCCAGACAATATCTAAATACCAGGTGTTTGTTGCAAAAAAACGGCTCAGGAGATGAGGGTTAAGAAAAAAATTGGGCTGTCTTTTGCTATTTGCACCATTCAAACATTTTTTGCATCCGCCCCCCCCCCCCATTTTATGAGATTCCTCCATAGAAAGTTCATGTTCCTCTTCCCCTCTTCGTCTCCTCTCCTCCTTCCCCTCCCTCTCTCTCCCCCATCCCTCCCCCTCCTTTCCCCTCCCCTTTCCCCTTCCTTCCTCTCCCCTCCCCCACCCCTCGTCTCTTCCTTCTTTCCTCTCCTCTTCTGTTTCCTTTCCTCTCTCCCCTTGATCTCCCCCTCCCTTCCTCTCGCCTCCCCTCCCCTCATCTCCCACTCGCTCACCTCCCACTCCATTTTCCATTTCCTCCCTCGTTATAATCCCCTCCGTATTCCTAAAAGGTAATTTGGACTTGGTTATCCAATATCATCCACATGCACAAGTGCGGCACGAGTTGCTGACGCTGAATATGTGAAGCATGTCGAGGAATTAAACAAATTATGGCATGTAGTCGCAACCAACAACCAACCAGCATCTGATGTCAGCATAGTGGTCCAAATTCTCTCTCACCTAAAGGTGTGCAGTATACGCATGGGCAAAATCACCCAATCAGGAAGTGATTTGTTTTCTTAGTGTGCAACAATTTACAAGCAGCAGTTAGGAATTAGGTTGGGACCCTTGCAATCAAGCATTTGGTATGGAAGAGCATAGTTTAGCCAATGAAATCTAAACAGTCAATCAATGATTACAATAAACTCTAGACACCAGCATCACACTTATTCACAGTTTAAATTAGTTAAAACAAATCAGTAGATAATCAGTGGTGATAGATGTCATAACTAGTCTTACAGGGACCATAGCTATTTTGTGATTGACAAGGCTACAATTCATCCCCTAACGGCCTGTAAATCACAAGAATGGTAAGTTGAATGCCCACCCCAGGTGGTTCTGAAATGTATGGTGAAAATTCAGCAAGTCTTAAGTTAGTTAAAGCTTGAGAAATGAGGTCAATTTCTCAATCGATGTGAACAGCCTCAAAAAAGCGCAGGGCCAAATTCAATAAATGCTATAAAGGGGACTGTAATCCCATCCATTGTCAGACTTTGGCCATAGACATGTACAAGGTATTGTCTACGTATGGCACAATTATAGGTCATAGTTCATTGATATATCCTCAACGAATGTAGATATTTTATTGAATGAAATAGTGAGGGCAAGAATGTGGAATGCATTTTTCAGGAATGAGAAGGGACAGAATTATAAATTGGCATGGTTGGAAAATGATATAAATGGACTAAAATTGTCAAAGGAAAATGCTTTTTTTTGTGTGGGAGGGGGAATTAAGCCACAAATCTAGTGCACCCAGACTATTTTGTAGCCAGAAAGGCTGACAATACTCCTACTAATCAAACAGTTCTTACTTGCGAAGTTTCTGTCATATACTCAGATTTGCTCTTTAGTCCCTGAAGGAACAAAATTATTTCCTTGGCATGGAGAGGCAGAGGGTGTTTTGATCCAATCCCATAATGCATTGCAATGTGTAATATGTACTGTACTAAACGCATGTTAATACTTAAGGATAAAAAGTGTTCAAGAAGGACCACAAAACAAGTTCATTATCATGATAAAAAATCCATAAGTACTAGTGCTTTGTGGGTTAAAAATGAGTGGTAAAAGTGAGGGTTTTGTGTTAAGAAAGTGATTGCATGCATTATTGAGGTGAAATTTCCCAAAAACTGGTGCATTGTGGGATGGATTCAGTAACCATCGGCGAGAGGGACTTGCACATGGTTAAAAACCACACACCCCCACCCCCCGAGTCTTTGTATTTGTTTTTGTTTTGTTTGTTTTGGTATGACCAGACATGTGATGAGAAATAAAAGTGTATAACAGTAGTTAGTATTCAAGAAATTTGAAAATCAGTGGCAACGTCCTGGAAATTTTGACCTCATAGAACAACATAACTAAAATATCACAGCCATAATTGCTCAGGGATATTTTGGGGGTCAACAAGTATTATTTCACATCATTTATATCCTTTCAATGACACTCATTAGAGAGGGGCAGAATGTGGGGTGCAGTTTTTGGTTCATCATCCAAGGACTATTTTTGGTCGCCAGAAAAGCCATGAAGTAAAACCTACTAACTAGAAAACAATCATTTCTTACGGATCTACCATTTTCGCATTTTGTACTGCACAAGTCTATTTGAGAGAGAGAGAGAAAGAGAGCCATTTTTGGGGCACAAATCTTTTGATGTGTGTGGGGAGCAAATATTTTACAGAATCCATTTCCATGTGTGTCAGTATACACTCTACAAGAGTGGGGGGGTGGTAGGATACAATCTGCTCAATTTGGGATTTTCCCAACGGTAATTACTCTGAATTGTTATGTGTATTTTTCTATGGCCACTCAGTCCCAGTGACATTATAAAATCACCTCTTAATACCTCAATTTAAGAATTCTAAAAATGTCATAATTTTGGAATACATAATTGACTTCAAAATCTGGGGTATCAATCTTTGGGTGTGAGTGCCATTAACCCCACCTTCAAACATTGTAATTTCCAAAATATCAGTTAGATTTCAAAGTTTGTGACTATAGCTTTTAGTCAGTCTTTGTGTCCGAATCTTGATAGACTAGCCCTCGGACACACAGCATGAGTGCATGGCAAAGACTATTAGCCACGTTAAATCTCGCTTGATTTCCCTTACCCACATTGCTACGGCACTAGTCATGATTAAAGGTCGTTCAATACTCCCTGCAATGAAGGTGCTACATTCACTGGCCGAGATAATATCAATCCTTTCTGCTGTCAACTTGATGCACCCCCTGCATGCAAAGTTAACATATGAAATTTAACTTTGTGGTAACAGTACTGCTTGCAGTATGTGCGAGACTGCTATCCATGCAATGCACGCACGGCACTGCGAGTGAAGTCCCGAATGTACCTTTTAGTATAATCATCATGGATAATTTCCTTCTTTTAGTTATAAATGGAGGTGCTATTTGGTGTAAAATACTGTTGTAAAGCAAAGCTCTCCCTGGAAATTAAGTCTCTCTTTTTTGGATGTTTTGTATTATTTTATTGCAATTTTGTTATTGTGAGGTTTTCTGTCATGTATTTTTATTTAGGTTACACTATGCATTTGTGCTCACCATTTGTCAAATCAATGCAACTTTCTGAAGGGTTTTTCTTAATGGTGATTCCACCTGACACCCACTTTTCTGACACATTGAAATATTTGGTTAATTCTAGTAGTGTCAGAAAAAGTGCGTCAGATGGTTTCAACTACGGCTTGTGAAGACCCTGTGCTGGATGTTGATACTCGTTCCAGTGAATGCTTTTCTCCACTTTATCTGGCTTATGCCTTACACTATCAATTTTCCTCGGCACACATGCATAATTTTTGCGTAAGTTTATTCTCATGAGTAATACCATCCCAGTTTTTATTTATATTTAATTTTGAATTGCATAATTGCTTTGTTTTTTAAAACATGTGCAATACATGTATGAGGTCCTTGATGACCTTAACGGTCTTACTCCGTCTATGCCAAAGCATCTTTATATTCCATTTCAAAAAGACAATTTTGTGTTTCCTTCAAATTACTGAAAAAAAAATGCAATTTTTGCATGTGTGAATACATGTATTGAAAATTACAATTTTTTATGCTAAACTGTTCTGAATCATGACCTGATAATATGTTTGAACTTCTTAAATCAGGTTTGTACCAATCAGAATCAACACTTCATATCACCCAGAACCTTTAAACATTGAAGAACCTTACATATTGCACTTTAGTAACAGGAAAGAAATTAAGTAGTCCTAGCAGCTGGTTGTCATAGTCCCAACATTTCAGGCATGCGACTAATCTTTTCCTCATTTTAAACCAACATTTTTTTGATGTGGTTGGCAATACAATTGTCCCCATTAGACTACCATAGATCCTTTTCCCATCTCAGTTTATTCGGGTATTAAGTATTCTTGCGAACGGGCATTTGCAAGTTATCACGTACCATGCGCGTAATTAGATTATACTCTTTTGTCACCTACTTTGTATCGACGTAGGGCAGAGTAGTGCAAGGGGTAAAATATAATTATAGCCAACAGTTTGTAATGGGTTTCAAATCAGCATTAGCTGAGGCTGGTCAATTTTTTGTTGTCATGATGTAATTTTGATATATCAATTATATGGGTCAATACATAAAATCAAAACAAACAAGTACTTTTTTACTGCGAGTTTTCCATGTTCAGTTTATTCATCTACCATGGCAATATATACAAATTTGTATTTTTAATATTTATCAATATAGCATGATCAGGTGCAGTGTTTCACTACATATTCAATCACACAACAATTTGGTATTTTTAAAAGGCATAATTCTGTGCTATTGGCCCAATATTGTTTTGGCAAACCATTGGGGTAAATTTTTCTACAAAGGCAGGCACATTTTTTTTAAACCGCCTGTGCTCGACATTGTTGGAACCTACCAAGCTCCACACACCTTCATAGTCTGTTTATTGCCCTTTATCTAAAACACATAGCCCAGTCAAGATTAAATGATACTTTAACACTTGCAAAAGAATCAATCTCAGAATTGTATTGAGAAAATCTTTAAAAATCCAAATCAAAAGGAGCGTACATTTTAGGAGTGTTTATACAAGGGTCAAAATTTGAAAAAGATCAAAACACGTCTAAAAGTGCCAACGTGTTTGTCACCTTTCCAGGATTAAAAAACAATATAATTTTGCCCTATCTCTGCAGGTTGGTAGTTCAATAGTATGAGTCAATTTTCAGATATATCCTGCGTCATAAAATGGTGTCAATTGTTCGTCTAATGGTAAAGAAGCCAAAAAAATATACTGGTTGC